>JAPMAE010000164.1:19398-31568 GCA_036584705.1 Rhyacophila sp. 25_7 | reverse complement strand
GCCACACAGAAAAGCCGCGGCGGACATTTGAACGATGTTATTTTCCATACATAATACCATCGACAGGCCTTTCAAACGAATAAAAAATTCGATGATGTCTTACACACACTTTGTTTTAATTAAATTTAATGATAAAAAGCGCTGAATGAAAGACCCTATAATATAGTGACCCAACTAGCGCAGCTTCCAATTTCGACTGATTGAACGGTTATGGCAACATTATAACATCTTTAATACGTGGTATATCGTATTGTTCTTCTTTTAAATTAGCCTAGAAATTTTTGATAGAAATTTTGCTTTTTTGACACATCAGAACATGTACTACGACTAAAAAATTGAGGTCAATGAATTTATCAAAGCCTTAAAAGAAAAAATAGCTACTCCTAGCTTTAGTTTGTACGTCCGGTTGAAAGGTGGACTTCGTAAACAAATTCGACCTTTACTCGTAGAAAGCAGAAAAAGAGGCAGACTCAGAAAGAACTGGGCTTCGATATTCAAGAACATATAAGAAAATGTACCTACATGAATATTAAAAATGAGCTGTCTCGATAAAAATAAAATTAAATTACTGCCCTACGATAAATCTAAAAAGTGAATTAATTTTCATAAACATTGTCCGAACGATTTTGCAGTGAAATCTAACATTTTTGTTTGCTGAATATTGCAGACATCTCATTCAGAAAAGGATTTTTTCTTGAAAGTTTTCCCTCGTGGTTTAGGTCTTCAACCAGTGCGAAAACTTAAATATTGATACATTAAATTACCTGGATTACATGTGAGAATTAATGAATCATAAGTTCAAGACAACAGCCTAGAAATGATTAGTTAGTAAACAGAGTCCGATAGGGATTCTGCCTAGTTTCATAGTTCGAGGAGTGAAAAAAAACTAGCACGCTTTTCTTATCACGTTAATAGTTAGTATGTAAATGTTGGTATAATAACAAATATGTCAATTGTGTTTGTAGACTAAATTCTTAAGTGTTCAAACATACAGCGTGTCGTATTTATTTAATTGCTTGCAGGCAACACCAAATCATTTTTTATTACGGCACAATCTATTCCCTTTTTAAATCTCTCGAAATTCCAGGAGTGAAAAATGTTGCGTAATATCATAAAACTCAATAATAATTAAATAAGTAACAACATTAGAGGACAGAATAAATATATTCTAAGAACAATAAATATGATGTCAATATTCAGTATTTCGATAAAAAGTTATTCCAATACAATTTCAATGGTAGTGAAGAATTTCTTATAGCCAGTTTCTTGTGGAAAATATCGAAATTTTTCTTTTGAAGATTTTTCAAATATGCATCAACGGCGACCGCGGGTAAAAGAATACCCCTTGCCTCTTTCGGTACTTCTATGCTGCGTGCCTGTTGGAAGAAAAAAACAGAATTAATTAAATGTATAGCTGTAATTACGCACTGTGAGGGTCGAATAAGAACGACGAATCTACTTTGCAAGTAAACCAAAACTAACTTAAAAAATTCAAATGCACGAAAAATTTATTTACGAGTATATGTTTCATCGATTTTACAGATATTCAAAATATCTTTGCTGATTCCCGAAAATTGACGTGAGTTACAGATTCGCCGTCCGTGAATTATCAAGAATTATTTTTCATTGATAATTTAGTGATGATTTCATACACAGGTTATCTCAATGACTATAAACAGTGATGGAACAAAGATAAATGGGGCCCTATACAAAATTCTCAGAGCAAAAATATGAAAATTTTAAAAATAAAGTAACACTTAATTTATTAACTAAACAAAAATAATTACAAAAAAATCTTTTACAATAATATAAAATGCATTAAAATAAAGAAACACGATCTTCATTCTGTCGCAAAAATGGATGTAGTGTAATTTTTGGTTGTCTGCGCTTATTATGTAAATTTTTTCGTTAACTGCCAAATGATCTAATACAGCGTTTCCCAAACTATCAATTTTCGGTGGGGTGTGACAAGACCTTGAATGCCAGATATCTTTGAAAAAATTTAATACGCCGCAGATGAAGTGGACCGCAATAAATTCTGTTTCTAAAAAGTGAATCGCAATGTTTAAAAGTTTGGGAACCCCTAATCTAATACAATCGTGCCTTGCAGCACTCACTCGTATTGTTTGTTGTTTTATTTTAACCACCCTATTGAATTGATTTTAAGCCAAAGTCCGCCCCTGGTTATGAAGGTGACATACTGTCACGTCACACGTGACATTACTTGAATAATAACTAACAATCGCAACCTAATTATAATCACAATTTTGCTTGTAGTCAACTAACACTATTAAGAAAAATGTAAAAACCATAGTGCCGCGAATTAATTTTTCGACAAGTATTTCATGTTGTGAATAAAATACAAAAATTATATCATTTTGAAATACAGCCTTCGCACTACATAGAGTATATTATTTTTCAAACTATCGATATTTTTAAATAACAAGATTTTTCATACCTTTTACACAAAATATAATGTTTAATATCGACCCTGTTTATGCAAAACACTCAGTTTTGTGAAAAATGCTTTTATTTAAGAATCCAATGTACACAACTAAATACACATTATGTCAAAAGGAATTAAGCCGAAAATGTCGAATTATTATCGAAATTCAGCATTATATTTTGAAAAAAGAACGACCTACTAAGTTTGTATGGAAAGAGAAAAGCATTAACCCTCAATTTTAATGATTTTTAATTTATTATTTTTTTATTTTATCAGATCAGGAAAGTAAAACACAAATTTATTGGTCATTATCCAGTTCAAGTTTGTGTTAATATGACTTTGACTAAAAATCAATAAAAAAAACGTTTTTTGCGCCTCCTGTAAAATTCGTTTTATATGGGTTACACCCTTTTGCCTAAACACGGCCGATATGGTTATCACGAGCACAGATATAAGCACTGCTACGAGTATAATGGTTTTGATTTATGCGCATTTCTTTACAATCGCTCACTTAAATAACGTGTGTACGTCACGGATTTTCGAAGCGAATTTCGAAAAACATTATTGATCACTTGAGTGACCAAAAGACTCCAAATTCTTACGATCGACAACAATGAAAACGGTCCATTCGCTTCACGCATATAATTACAAGTCAGTATAATATGACACAAGCTTGTTCTTTCGAAAATGCGGCAGTGCTTAACAATAGTATATTGGCATCTGCATTGCAATATTCATATTCGGGTCTTTCCGAAATCACTAGTCATTTAAATACGAACCCTTCCGAACGAGAAACATGTCTTATAAAAAATGAAACGAAATTATTCGTAAAATAGAAAGCAATGTTAACAATGTGAGATTCTGCAATACTATCTCAATAGATTTATCGGTATAGAAAAAAGGAAGTTCGTCAGTGCTTGAAATGTTTTAATGCATTGTGGTGAATGAATATCACGGAAGGAAGAAATAAATATCTACTTACAATATACATGTCTATAAGTGGTATAACGACTAACGGCTATAGCAAGCGAATTAAGTTGCTACCTTCTAATTCGTGATAATCGTTTTAACTCTATTTTTTTTAAATCAAGACCGGTTTCATACGTGAAGATATTTTCAACTTAAATTGAGGTGTAGTGAAAACAACGTATAACAACTGATAATAAAAGGTGGCTTTATATTAAAATTACTATACGTATTTGGATATGAATCATGTTTGCGAATGTCTCAAATGTTTAATCACAATTTCCATTTTTTTTTTTATTTATTTCATATCCACTCCGAGATGATGTGTATATTTTGTTAACAGTATTTTTAACGAGAAAAAGTTGTTAATTACAAATAAACATGTTAAAAAATTGTCACCAACTACAAGATCGATTCTGCGAGCCACGGATTAACAACCAGGCGGTATATCCACTTAGCCACCGTGAGTGACTTATAACGAAGACTATTAATGGTGCTCGATACAATACTGGCAAGAAATAAAAAAGGTTAACACAAAAACTGCTGTTTACTACGTTTTTTTTTGATTATACGCGATCTTATCCCCACTACGTTTTCAACGTTGTGGAAATACGAGGCGGATTAGCGTTGCATCATCGGCACAAGAATCGGTTTTTACTCAATACCACTATAAATGATACGTCGTATGAGGTCGCTCCTCAGGCTACGCAATCTTCACTATGATATTATACCATAGGCGACATTTCGCTTTCGATGTCAAAAAATAATATTATAAAACTGTCAAGTTTTGGCTTTCATACAAAGAGTGGTGGTATTCGTAAAGCGCAGTCTGATATCAAGCGTTTTCCTCACAATACTTGCCGTGTGATATTGAAGACGAGAAAAAAATATACAATATCAATCTGCAATGGCTGATGAAACTGATAAAGGCTCAAAAACGTAAGTTCTTAAATGTTTCTATGAATGAAGAGGGCGCATAGTATAGGGCAAACAGTCTTGCTTTAAATTTAATAGTTCTGTGTATTTTTTAAACCATATCATCATAAGATTGCATTGATAGATTTTTTACACGTAATAATTGTCAAATATTAACTCAAATAATTTCGTTCGTGCCACAATTTCAAATACACGGAATTTGAACCTTTGACTCTCGGCTCGTCAGCCAGATCCACTGTCCGCTCATCTACAAAAGCGAATTTAGTGAACTTGCTTCAGTCGTATCTTGCGAGCGAGTTAGTTAACCAAGAGTTGGTTAATAGAACACAACAGACTTGACCACTGATCTAGTATACCTTACATATTATCACAGTGGGTCTCTGAATCCAAATTATGTCCAACAAAAAAAAAAGTTATTTTTACCTAAATTGTATAATTCGAATAATATACTCAGCTATTATTTTTAACTCTTTCATAGAGAGCGGTGACAGTATTCACTGGCTCGAATCTTTTTTATATATTTTAAAGTAATTCATTACAGAGATTTTAAATCAAATTCATATGGATAATTCGAATTAACATATCGACCGTGTTTAGACAAAAGGGATTAACCCTCACTGAACAAATTTTACAAGAGGCACACAAAATGTTTTTCAATGATTTTTAGTCAGTTACATTAAAACAAACGTAAAGTGCAAAATTACCAATAAATTAGTGTTTTATTTTCCTGATTCGATAATTTAAAAAGTTATTAAAGGAAAATCATTAAAATTAAGGGTTAATGCTTTTTCTTTTTCACACAAACTTAGTAGGTCGTTCTTTTTTCAAAATCTAAAACTGAATTTCGATAATAATTTGGCATTTTTGGCTTAATTTCTTTTGATAGAACGTGTATTCAGTTGTGTACATTTTCATTCTCAAATACAACCACTTTTCAAAAAACTGAGGGTTAAGTTAAGCCCTTTTGCCTAAACACACGGTCGATATATTTTGAAATAAATTTCTCGTTGTTTATTGAAACAGAATTTTCAAGATTTTTCAATATTAAAACAAAAAAAATTGAGAGTATGAATAATAACACAGTTTTACATACTGTATTTTTCAAATATCAATTTCGTCATTTACGACTATTTAATTGATCTTAAAAGGTAATCCATAAAACACGTAACGCTTTTTCTTACTTTTTTACCCCCTCCATGTAGCACCATGTAGATATTCAGCTCGCCACCTCCCCCACTTCTCAGAGGTTACATAATTTCCGCATTAAATAGAAATGAAATTTACAATTAGCTCCTTATCCACTTTTGGAGAGGGAAAAATGTTACGTAACAATAATAATTAACCCGCCCTCCCCCTGTCACGCTATGTTGACATTGGTGTCACCCCTCCCTCTCAAGCGCGTTACGTGGTTTATGTACGACCCGTAATAACTAGTTGTAACATACGAAACTGGTCTTGGTTGTTTTAAATATACTCGTATGTATCGAGAAAGTATAAAAAACTTTGTTATTATTCCAACATAATGGCTTTTACCACGGATTGACAGGAAATTACAGGAAATTAAATTAATTACATAATTGAGGATATTCCTAAAAACGGCTTTATCCATTACACGTAACAAAAAACTTTAAAAGTAATTCTGTGAAGGAAAATACGCCTATTTAACTACTTATAAAACATCGAAACAAAATATTTTGTGCATGATTTTATGTATTTAGATAAAACAGTTTTCTGCATTTCACCGCAAATTATTAAATGTTCATGGGAATTAGCCGTGTTTACAAATAATAGCTTCAATCAAGATTGACCTAAACGTAATTTTTATGTATAAGTAAATAATTCATCGCACGAGATATGTGAAAGGTATTTTCATGTATGTAAATGTAAAAGTTGTAAAATGAACATTTTTTCAGTTTATATGACAGAAAGTTAATATCACCTAACCGATTAATAGCACTGCCCCCTGATTTGGAACAATATAACCTCGAATATGCCGATGACGCTGTCATACATTCTACCAGTCCGCTGAGGACGTTCAAGCGATCATTGACACGTTGCACAACAATTTGTCTTGCGTTGGTTTGAAAATGTATGTGATGCATAACATAAACCTGTCCCGATATTCTAGATTTCCCCATGACTGGCGGCGGACAGAATATTGAGAGTGTTGGCAGCTTTAAATATTTGGGGATACACATAACGGTAGAAGGCACTTCGCAAAGGGTGCCACCTTCAACTCCATGCGAGATATCTGAGACACAGCCGTACTAGGTCATGATCAAATGCCGCCTATTCAATGCTTGCATAGTGACAGCGCTCTTCCATTGTAGCGAATCATTGCACCTTACGAAGTCTCAAAATAATTGCTTACTGAGCATTGAAAGCAAATACCTGCAGCGAATTTCGGGGGTATAGCAACACGACTGTATGCGTAATGAGATGATAAGGCAACGGACTATGCAGCTTATTATCACATCCAAAATGAAGATGGGATCTTGGACTTGGCTTGCCAACGTGCTGAGAATGTATAAATTACATCTCAACCAGGGATGTTTCTTCTTCGAATAAACCAGATTCTGTCGTCCATGGAGGATATTGAATATAACTTACAGGATGTATTAGACAGACAGGATGCCACCATGATACGGGAGGATACAAGAAGACTAACCAGCGACAGAAACTCATAAAGATATCTTGTGGTGCCAATATACTCCATTTAAAGAGCGTGATATGGTAAATGAATAAACAAGACACATTAATAACAAGATAGTAAAAAAAACACTATTAAAAGAAAAATGAAGATTTGGCATCCATGCTAACATGAGATTTTTGATGAATTTAAACCTAAGATAGTTAATGTCTTGAGAATGAGTATACTTGAATAGATGAGACGAATTGTTAAACGGAATGGATCTAGAACAGTGGTCTTCAAACTGTGTACATATCTGAGGGTTCCGCGAGTCAAAATTAAAACTCGAAAAAAAAATATAAGAAACTGAAGTCGAACTAGTATTTATTAACTAAAAAATATAAAGATATATTTAGTTATATTTGAAAGTTAATCAGAAGCTTCGTATGTGGGCTGCTTGAAATAATATTTAAAGTAGAACATATTGATCTATATTTTTCTAATGGTGGGATGGGGTTCCCCAAAAAAACCTTATAGTTCTAAGGGTTCCCTGAGTCGACAAAGTTTGAAGATGACTGGTCTAGAATATTCAAAAAGTATTTAAAAGAACTTTAAAAGCACCTGGCCTTTACACTACAACTGGAAAAAATGGGGACATATGATTATAAGATACAAGTATATGGAAAAGCCAAGTGTAATAAACTGGAGGAAGATATCTAAAAACGGATAAGCTTGGAGGTATTGTTATTGTGCAGTCAGCCATGGACCCAATAAGATCCTAGTGTCATATCATACTATCAGGCAGCATTCAACAACGACTAATTACAGTTAATCGCCATTCATCTGACCAGAGCGAATTATCGCTAATTTTTCTTTCACCTGAGATGTCTAAATATCCAAAGAACTTGGTTATATACCCCAGCATTGAGGTAGATAATGTTCAGACTTGGCTAAAATCTCATCGCAACTTCTTAAATAATAAACAGCTACAAGAAATTGATTCTCATATTATTTCCTGAGAAAATAATGTCTCAGAACCTGTTCTAGTGCAAAAGCTGAGTGTGAAAAACATCAAAATGATGATTGTTTTTTTTATTGTGAATCATTCTTTTTTTAATTATTATTCATATAGTTTGAATTCATATTTAAAATGGCATTTTTTATATCCCCCCGTTGACTGTGAAATTTTGCTAATTTGTGTGACTTTGACTACTAAAATGTAAGCACCCCGATACCTGTTCCTCTTAATATGGTAGAGTATTATTGATTTATCTATGCGCGAGTTCCTATATATTTGTCAAGTAGTACAGACATAGTATGTATGTATGCGTGTTAAGAAGTACAGTCAAGCACAAAAACTAAGTGTAACTAATCATAATAGATTACTGTTTTCGTATTGTTTTTATTGAAATAAGAAATAAAATAATTCATTATGTATATTTGACATGTTTTTATTTTAAATCACAACTAGATAAATAAATAGATGAATTCTGATTTGCTGCTCTCGCTCAAATCAATTATGAATTCTGTTTCCATATCATAGTGTCTGTAGTATTTTTCTTCAATTTCTTTGATATGTCGACAAGTATCAGACTACATTTTTGAATCAATTCGATTTATCACCTTCATTATGCCTGTCGCAAGTCTGTATTACATTATTTGAAGCAATATACTTTTTTGAATTCCCTATATACTTTCAATAGACTTTAATTCAGGGTGATAAGGTGGCAATATTTCAAGGCTGATATATTTCATCGATCTTATAAGAATTGAAATTTTCTTCTTAAAAACCATATAGATAGATTCAGGAGTAAAATACAATTATGTAAAAATATATCATTGAATGTAATAATACTAATTAAAACCAAGTTTCATAAACATTTTCTCATCAGCAAAGTATAAGACATCTTATTGTTGTTATTTCTGTAACAATATGACAGAGCGATAAAAACATTTCCCAATAAGGAGGTAGCCAAACCACCACTATCAAACAAATTGAAACTGTATCTGGACGAGGTTACTGATACATAGGCTGACGCACACAAATAAATGAATAATACTATACAAGAGATACTTTCCTATTGCATGATTATTATTTTTAAAATAGATTAATCCATATATTACAATATATTAGCTATCACTTATTTTGCAGTTGATATTACAGTTGCACATTATTATTTTCCAGAGATTTAAAACAAAGAAATAAAGCTGAAAACATGGTGAAACCGAGCACAGAAAATGTCAATGTTGTGAGTGTTACTGACGAAGAGGACGGAAATGACATCTGCAGTCTCAAATCGATTGTAGTTGTCCCATTTAAAGCTTTTGTGGATCTTGCTATTGATGCAGTTATTATTCTCAGATAATTTTTTTAATACAGACCTTACAATTTGAGTAAAAATTTAAAAAAAATTAAGGATTGTTTTTAAGTTTGCTTTTATGAAGACAACAAAATTTCATAATGCTAATATATTTTGTAAGAGGTTTTTAATTGCTAGGACCATAGCCGCAAACTTCCGACGATGTATTGCAAAAATATTATACAGAATCACATTGTCTAATATTGTGATGGCTCCTTAAAGGCAACGCAGATGTGTGGTTTGAAGTACTCCCACAACAAATAAACTAAATATTGTATGCACATAGTAATGGACACTCGCTGTAATAGTTGATTTGCGGTGAGTAAGGTAAAATAGTATGGACATCTAAAGATCCAAAAAGGTTATACAGCCACTATTGTAGACACAAAGAGAAATCGGAAGAGACAATCTGTTGAACCTAACATCCGATAGTAGCACTCTTTTAGAATCTTTGTTTGTTGATGAACTTTTAACTGCATCAAGATTTCTACAAATTTTATTTCATATCAATGTTTATTAAATGGTATTATTTTACAAGTGTTAATTTATACTCCGTAATTTTTATGCACGTTTATAGTCTACATGTTATATATTTGATCCATGCACAAAGATTAAAAATTCACTTGCATGCACTGCAAACAATAATATTAACATTGCCTCCAGATAATGTGAATTGTGCATCATTGACAGGGAACATGGATTTCATCGCGTGTGCTGTTTGTCTTGTCAATTACTCATAACTATTATGATATTTTTTATATGTTTGTGTCAATAATTTTTCAGAAATCATATGTAATTAAAATTAATGTTTTCAAAAGTGCAGATAACAGATAAATTACGCTCACCCGGAAGCAAAGTGTTAATAAAATAAAATTATTAATTGCAATAAACTTTCCCACCATTTTAAGGTGTCCCACATAAGCTAACTATGATATTCAGTTTAATTATTTTGAATAACTTCCTCTAGCAAATACATATTCAAAATATGTCACAATGCAACTATCATTTATGATGAATGGTTATAAATTATAAACAAAATATATGTATTGCACTATCTATTTGAGCACTATTATTTTGATTTTCAATTTAACATGAATAATCAATCTCGTGTATGAGAAAACTTAATTTAATATGATTCTTCCTAACTCTTTGAGTTCATATTACAATAAAAATATTATAAAACTCTGTATTTTTAAATTGAATTATCATAATTTGAAGTAATCACTGATTTTCCACATTTTTATTATAATGAAATTAAACTATTGTAATAATAACACAGTTTTATAAACCTTTTCCCACAAAATATATACAAATCTGTTATTTCTTTAATATAATGAGTTTTCACTGGGATTGAGAGTAAATAAAATAAAGTGTGAATTGTCTTGCCTTGGTTATATGTTGATTCGCTCTAGATGCAATTTCAAAGATGACGTCTCTCATACTTTGTGAATCAATACACCGCAGGACATCTTCTTGACTTAAATTATGTTTTATCAATAAATCCAATGGCAAGATAACAAATCGCAATTTTGAAGATTGCTCCACTGACCTAAAAATTTACAAAAATACAACATAGTAAATCATTATTTCTTTCCTGACAATAAGCGCATGATGATATTGCGAGTTTTATTATTTTATAAGTAATAGTAACTAACCATTAGCAAAATGATTTTTACCGTGATATTGATTATATTACTAGAGAATCTGACCCCATAACCCAAAATTCGGAATAATTCACTGAGCCTTCATTGGTAACAAATTGAAATAAATTATAACAATTTACCGTAGCATATTTGAAAGGCCTTGAGCTTTCCCAAGATGAGAGGCCGCATGATCACAATGAACGTTTTGGAGTCCAGCCACTTCTAATAATGTATAGTAAACAGGCGAAACAGCGTCTTCCGAGTATTTCTCCATTTCCTCAATACTACTGAAGTATCTTTTTGATATATTATTTCTTCTACTATTGATCAATCTAGTTAAGTGACGTTTTGTAATCTTGTAAGACGAGCACACCTGAAAAAATTCAATTAAATCAAAAAGGCGTTATTATCATGATGAAATTATTGTTATGCTTAATAAACAATTGTTTGATTGTAAGTCATAAATATAAGTAACAAAAATTTTCAGATGATTTAAGGTTTGAAGGCTACAAATAAATATAACATATTATATTATATATAACAAATATTTTCTTTTATTTTTTTATAGTAAAAGTCCTATTATACAATATAAAATACCAATATCATTTAAATCATGTAGTGCATTATTAACGGTCATAATTATTGGGGGGTTAGAAGCGATAAAAATCTATATTTGCTCATACTCTTAATTCATATTTGTAGCCATGGCATAAACCCAAACAGCACCAAAAAATAATGAAAAATGCTACCACAATCTTCATATATGATAATTAAAAATGTACTCAATCATACTCACACTTTTATTATAAAGGTAAAATCACTTCTCAAAAAACTGTCTAAAATATAATAGGAAGACTAGAATTACTTTAATGATTCTCAATCAAAATAGTTATCTGGGTATTAAAAACTCTTTATAAATGTCATAAGACCAATGATCACGTACCCTGCACAGCTCTTGCGCCACTGGATGTTCAGGAATTTTTATGTTTCCATTTGAATATATCTTATCAACAGTGTCAATCCAAAACTGAAAGCGCATCAGACCAATCTTATCATCGGTGACTTGCTCTTGCACTCGAGCTACTTCTACATTGAATGCTCTAATTGATAAAGCACATGTCCGCAGCGGATTACTAAGCAAAAGAGTCGAAAGAAAGTTTTCATAGTCATGATGTCTACCTAAAATAAAG
>JAPMAE010000162.1:17771-31619 GCA_036584705.1 Rhyacophila sp. 25_7 | reverse complement strand
TTTTTTTTAAATATTTCTGTTGTATGACATGTAATTCTTATGTGCTTTGTTTTATAAAAGAAATAAATGATGTTTCTGCTTACCTTCATTTTTGAGGTTCGATTTCTGTAGGTAGCAAAAACTGAATAGATTTCGTGTGCATTTGAAACCAGGACAAGTACAATTTTTTTATAAACATATAACTGACTATTATTAAATAATCTGTAAAAAAAAACAATCTTTACATTATAAAGATCCATATGCTTAATTTCCTAGCGGATATGGTTAAAAGAACAAAAATATACATACATACGAGTATATGGGTTTAACAACTGTATAACCGATTATAAAATGATTTATAAAAAGTTTATATAAAGTTTATTTGTAAAAAAAGCATTTAAGAGTGGACAAAGAAAGAAAATTAAAAATTAAATCACTGATTACATTACACAATATAATTTTAATTTAGAGTTTTTAGAGAAGATTTATTTTGATTTGTGTAGAAATATATCAAAAGTATAAATGGAATGATAAAAGATTACATTTATTAAGCATTTAACATGTAAACCAAAAGCGCAACATGACAAATTGTACCGCAATATTCATTACGAAAAATTTGTTTAGCAAAATTGATTTATTTTTTTATCTCCATGAAAATAGTCGTTCTTTTGATTTGAAAAATAAAGAAATGCACCCTTACACAGGGTCAGTTTTTTCACCCAATTATCGGACCGTGACGGAACTGCTTTCGCCTATATTCATTTCATACATATCGGCCGGAAGTATAAAATTTACATACATAAAAATGGTTAAATGTGTTAGTCAATAAATTAGCGTTGCCACACCGACTGTTTTTGATAACGCAAGCTGTTCTAATGGACTACTGTGCATTTATTGTGTATTTTTTGAATACTTATTAATGTAACCCATTGAATCAGTGATACGAGCAAATATTATAAATCTATCGTTATTCTATGCTTCTTTTTGCCAAATATATCGTTAAATATTCTTAATTAAAGTTAAAATACGTTTTTTAATTATGTAGACTTCTCGAATCATTATTATTATTTGATAGTAAATTAATTGTGTGATATTTTAAAATGGTGGATTATAAATGTCTAATTATAAGAAAAAATATTTCTCAATGATTGAGGGTTGGTCACCCTCGTTTGTCTAGTGCAGTCCTGGGTAAATCGCGGTCAGAGGGCCGGACCCGGCCCGCGAAGCATTTTAAAATTTAATTTAAATATTGTATATATGTATAATAACAAAAAATATTTTTCGTTGGTTTTGTGATTGTGTCCTATCAAATATTATTTTTAATTGCATAATAAATGCACGTTTTGGTTTAAAAATATTACTTAAAAAAAATATGTGGTCCGCGATCAAATTATCATCCGAAATGTGGCCCGCGGTCAAATTTTCATCCGCAATGTGGCCCGACAGCCAAAAGATTTACCTATCCCTGGTCTAGTAGATAGCACATCCGCCTAGCAAGTGAGGGTCAAGGGTTCCGTAGATGTACAAATTTTTCAATGTTTTTTTCATTTGTATTCAATGGTACCCACAAGATGAGCCCGAAATAGGTGATCTAATAATTAGCAACCATTATTATGAAAATCTACACACAGTGAAAATCCCATATGCTCCATCTCGGAGCGTATGTGGAATGAAAAAAAAGGTTGCCTTACGAGTATAAATCATAAAGGGTACATACAATAATGTCTTAAAATTGATGTCTAACAGATTTGATCCATCAAAAATATCATAAAAGTTTTACTAAATATTATTCGAAATACAAATTTGACAAAAATGAAAGATGACAAAAGAATTATTTAAAAGAAAAAAATAATGACATACTATGTATTAATGTTCAAAATTTTTTTTTATTCATTATATTGTTAATGATATACGTTAATCTATATCAGAGCTGCATTCGATGGTATCACCATGCACCGCAGTGTGGAAGAGATTTCATTTAGATTATTGACTATCTAATTGGGTCATAGTGACCCAATTATATAGTATTAGATAGTATGGTATTTCATGTCACCCTTAGTCACATGAAATACCTTGTACACCCAGTGTGATTAATACTTAATCAGTTTGACCATTTAAGCTTGAATCCGATGAGTTCATGTGAGAGTCGATATAAAATTGCTCTCCAATAAATGCCACGAATTTAGAAAAGGCACTGAAATTAATGTTGGTACTCGTAAATACCAAGTCCGTATGCTCGATAAGATACTCGTAAATAGCTCCGTACGAGATAAAATCAATTTCATAAAATAGTATCCAGTTATAATTACGTAAAAAATACTGAATGTTGCTAGTGTTTTATAATGTTATGTGTTTTATCAAGGCTGTTCGAATACGGCCGCATGACATTGTTATCATTGGTACATTTACAACTCTTTTGGTTTTTTAGAAGATAAATAATTTGAACAAAATTTGCAAATATTATTATTTCTGTACTGGTTATGAAAAACTTAGATCAATATGACTTGGACAGGCTTGGTTTACATATATGTCTTTTGTGTCACCACTTTCTAAATATATACGATTTCTTATTTGAAATGCAAAATCAGTATTAATACCATATCAAAATGATATGGAAACAATTGACTGTCTTACTTATTGTATTTATGTTGTTACTATTTATTGAAAGTATTTAATATTTACTGAAAATGGTGCCAAAGAATAGTGTCTTTTATTTGGATATATTTTATTCATGTTAATTTCTCTCCATTGTAATTGTCCGAGGTAAAGTAGTGACCACAAACTCACTGTTGGACCGTCAGCCGCACGCCTTCGATCTGCAAAAGTGTGCGCCGGCCTCAAGAAGGCTCTGGTGCTTTGGTGCTTCGATGAGAGCGAGAAGGCTGCAGGCGGCGTGTCAGCCTGCGAGCCTCCCCCTCCGCGACTCGTGATCGATGCGGCCCGCCCGCCGTTGCCATGGCTACGCTTCCGGTTATACAGGGCTGCCGCTGCCTGACGACGCCGACGCCCGGACGAACTAACTAGGTAAGACGCCGAGCTTGCGCTCACACGGCGAGAGTTATCCTATGAAGTAACCTTTATGAAGCTTTATTTGTACTACACGTTGGTCAAGTTGATAAAGCCTGAGACAATTGTAAAACTTCAGGCTGATAATAACACAAAAACTGAATTGATCACACTGTCCAGTACAGGCGGTGATGAAGAGAGCGCGGTGTATTTTATTATGACAAATATTACTTACCAATATATCGTATAAAATTACATACTTCGTGTCGTGTCGTTTTTACAAAAATCAATGATGATATATACTAATAATATCATATCAAATCAATATCAAATCTACTCTAATTTCTTGAAGACATTCTGTTTACCCGTCACCTTGAGTAAGTCAATGCACAGCGCATTTAACTGGCAATCAGATGGTCGCAGGTTCAAAGCATGGGCCAGAAAACTTTTTCAACCGTTCACTCATTTATATGTGTAGCTAAAAAAAGTTCAATACATTTGAACTGATAATTTACAAAAATTACTCGTAAAAAATAACTGAACTTAGATATATTTTTATAAGATATGTTTGTTTTATTATTAACCAATAAATTTTATTGCACTTTTACACTTTTATTGAATATAATTTTAAATTATAGCCTTCAACTATATATCCTTTAACTATAGACTCAACTTAAGTGCATTTGAAATATTAAAATTTAAAGAAATACACATGTCACGTTAAACGATTTCCTCAAATACATATCAACACATAAAACCTTAAGATATGCAAGTAATATATTTCTAATAATAATTAGTCTTTTCAAAATAATTCGTAAACTGCTAATTATGTGATAAATTAACACACTATTATTTGAAAACAATCAATATTTTTTATGTCATGTTCTTAAAAATATTATTCAAGTTCTTTGCTGTCAGTCCTTGGTGGAAAGCTATTATTTTGAAATAACGAGATATTTTTTTATAAAAATATTATTTAAAAAATCAAGACCGGCTTGGAAAAATGTTGAAAATATATTAATAGAAAAATGTCCAAGAACTGGGTTATTTCACCATTCTTATAAATACGCATATGACGTTAAAACGATTAATATAATTATGAAAAAAAAAATCACAACAATGATTCGATATTGTATTTTAAAACGATTTTTTTTCTCCATTAAAGTTTAGTTTTATTAGCTATAAGTAAATAATTTGGAACACTTGTTTATCAGTGTTATAATGTACCTTTGAATTTCAGATTTTAAATAGTTTTTATTCGTATATCGGACATATTCTGTGTTACTTGTAAAAATATTCAATTGAGGCTATTATTTGGGTAACAACCCCCAAAACACAATAAACTTTTATACGTAATCATATAAAGTACGAATGATACATTTGAGATATTCTGCATATAGCCAACACTTTTATTAAATATATTTTTTAAATATAGTTTTTTTTTCACAAAGTAAAATTTTCAAGCAAAGTAGAAAGAGCATGTTTGTCAAACAGTGGCTTAAAATTGATGTATATTTTCTTTAAGTATATCTTATAAACAAAATACAATTTCCGTATGTAATAATACATTGAAGTAGTGTAAAATGGCAACGAAATAAACTTCAAGACATAATCAATGTTGTATTCGTAGCATGCTTAGAGCATGACGTATACCGTTGCGCCTGGCTGCGATGTATTAATATCATAAGGTGCCGCCGGCGACTGATTGGAAATCGCAAATCAAAAATCACTAACTCGAACGATATTGGATTGCCATTCATACATATAAATAAAGTTGATATTATTTCTTACTGACTTTTAAACACGCCAAAAACAACTCAATTATACAGTTGTGTATTTTATTATTTGTACACGAAAAATTAGAATTTTGTTCAAGCGCTCTGTGAACACATTATAAAAACTATATTAATTAACCTGAATTTTTTGCACGTATTTTGTATATACGAAAAATACATACATTTATAGTACATATGGAATAAAACCATCTGCATAAGCACATTTTTAATTTTCATTTAAATTTAAATATTGATTATGAAATCTTATCAAAAGATTCTATAATAATATAAAAAATGTAAATTATTAGGTTGTTTTTTAAACACTTGGTTCATTTTAATTGAATATCTACTTTTTCAAGAACGTTTTTGTTATAACGTAAAAAATGTTGGCTTTGTAGGTAGGTAGGTATTCATGATGCGAGTGGCAAGAACGTCCTGAATAGGACTTGCTGGCACATGCCTCAACTCAATGTAAAATATCTTGGATTGGTCAAAACCAAATGCCGCTATTTAATGCTTGCATATTAACGGTACTACTTTACGGTAGCGAATCATGGTACCTTACGAAGTTTCAAAATAATTGTTAAAAAAAAGATGTCTGCGGCGAATTATGAGAATGCGGTGGTACGACTATACACAAAATGAGTTTAAGGAAACGGGCCATGCAGCCTCTCGTCATACCTTAAGTGAAGATGAGACATTGAACTTGGCTTGGCTATGTGCTGAAAATACCTAAATTATATCTCAAACGTACATTGCCTCTTTTTCAAGCCTAACGGATTTTATCGTCCCGGGATGCTGCTGAACACCATCCACAAGATGTGTTTGGCGTAGTCACGGGTTGCCGGCATAACGTGGAAAGATGAAAATAGTCTGGCCAGCAACTGAGACTTATGGAGGCAAGATGTGGAGTAAATACGTATGTGCTGAGGCTCAGAGGCGTGACACAGTTTATGATGAAAAATATCATAATTTCTATTTTCATATTATGTAACATGCAAAACCGCTTTTATTGAGTATATTACAAAGATCGATTGATAGTCTTTTCATCAATAACGTCGTACATACGTGTAATAAAAATATCCATACGTAACGTTTTGATTTTAGATTTGAGTCATTGCTTTGCGCTTTTATAAAAAAAAAACAAAACAAATGGGTCAGAACTAGTGAACGATTTTATAAAAATTATATAAATTTATAAAATGTTGGAAGTTGAACACTTAAGTACATATCTATTTAATAAAGACCCAGTGTAGCCGATAATGGACTACTTTTCAATATTTGATAGTTGAAGCTAGACTTTTTTTTGGATTTGCTGCCAAGACAACGACCCCAATTTAGAAAATAATTAACATAAACGCATAAAACTCTTAATTCAAATATTCACACTGTGAAGATTGCGCATGCTCAATTTCAGAAGTTATATGAAATAATAGTAATAATATGTTTTTGTTTCAATCAAAAGATATTCTTTTTGAACTTATTCGTTACGGGTTCAATCCCTTAGCTGGTCAAACACTTTTTCATTCAAACCAAATAATTGACAACTACTTACCGCCATTTGTAAAACTTTTAAGACAATCGTCACACTGTTCCGAACCAATTTTCTTCGATTTTTTTATAATACAACAAAATCGTTCTCGTTTGTTGAACTGATACTGAAAAAAATATTAAAGCATCTATTGACTGTTATGGGTTTAATTCTTTAGTTGGCAATTACTGCATATCTTGTTTCTGTATATTTGAAAACAAGACATTCACGAAATTTGTTGAGCTTATAAATGCTTATGTTACTTATAAAAATATATCCAGGGGCTAATATATAACGTATGTACATACACATATAAATTAATTTTATACAAAATATTGAATTGATTAAATAAATCGTTCTTCGTTATTCATATCAATATTATTTTTATTAAAGTCAACAGCAGCTAAATATTTACATAAGAGTTTTTTTTTATTTACTTTTTGATGACAGAAAAGTTTTTGTTAAAATTTTTGCAACAAACCCTAATTGATATATAGTAAAAACTATTATTTCATCGAAAAAAGTGTTGTTATGATTATCATAAAATATTACATCCTAATAATCAAAGTGTACGTTGAACTAAATAACACTTAAAGAATTGTTATATTGTACGTCATACTATTATATTTGGAATTAATTGAACATATCGTTAAATGAAAGCTTTCATTATTTTTAAATATAAAATAAGGGTAAAACAAATACCATCAGATAACATAACAAAACACTTCATTTACTCATACAAGCCTTAATGATGATAAATAGTGTACTCATACTGACTAAACCACTCCTCAATTTATTGGTGGTATCTGATAATCTAAAATTTCAATAAGTGGAATCTCACACCTTCGCCGCTTTCAAAAATATTGGATTATCATCGTGTTTTGAATTTTATGAATAGTATACGAATATGAGGCAGCAAGCAGTATTGATATACTTTGTTGCAACACATTTTACGAAGTTGTACATTTTCGTGTAGCCCACGTAACTTTAATATATTTTTGATATTGTAATAATTCGATATTACAAAAATATTCAATTGTGATAAATAAAATAATATATTCAATGCTGCTTCAATATATTCGTATTTTATTACAATAGTAGATAAAAAACAGATTCATATAAATATATATATTTTTGCACACTAAGCTTACAAATAAGCAGTTTTTAGATGTTATCATTTCATATATTATATTGTAGACTCATTTTGATTTTCTTCCTATAATATTGTCAAATTGTGGTTTTTATTTGCTTTATAATGATGTTAATGTCTAAAGTTTCATTGATACTATAAATAAAAACAAATATGTACATTAAACGTAACTGAAACGTAAAATATTTTTTTTGCTTAAGAGTATCTTATTTAAGTATTATAGGTGTTTACATTTGTCATGGATCTTATCTAAAATTACTTGATTTTTATCAATGTTTCTGATGAAATATTTGTCGAAAATTTAAGGAAACACTATCGTTTATTAATATTAATAAAGACATGATTGTGCAATGATTTTAAATAGCTATTTCTATATACAGCAAGCAGTATTAAAATGACATTGGATTCAGGCGATTTAAAACAATATAATGTATTAAAGAAAAGTTATTCAAGTCCTGTATATAAAAAATATCATAATATTACTAATTATTTTGTAAAGTCTCAATATATAAATCAATGAAATTTATTAAGAGTGAAAACGGATTCAATGATAATAAATCGTATATCTGAAATATACGAGTATATAATAAAATATTTTAAACTCTCAACTTGAAAATAACACAGTTTTTCATATTTTTCTACAAGTATACCTACAAAATCAAGATCGATTTCTTTTATTAAAATATTTGAACTAAATAATAAATTTTATACCGGACAAAACCGCTTTTTATTTTTTAAATATTATTAATTATATTATTATATTTGTGGAAAGATATTAATTGTGCTATTATTTCAGTGTATTCGCATAAAATAAAATTATTACTCTTGATTTCGTAAATATAAATGAGTATCCAGTATAACTAAGAAAAAGTGTAACTATATGTACTATTGAATCTCATATTTTCGTAAAAGTTTGAGTAATTAAATAATACTATTAATTACGACTATATTATATGATTATGGCGGAAATGGCAACAAGTTTAGTAACTTAGTTCAAACTGTGAAGATTTATATAATAGCGATAACCTAAAACAAAAGGCTGCTTGCTACTCGCGTAGTAATAATTTTGTTAAGGTTATATTTATAATATCTGTGTGAATTAAATGACCGTTTGTGGTAATTGCCTGATACAGGGTGATAAATTGAATTTTTGAACGGCCTACCAATTAGAGACATAGCTATAAGAAGATTCACGACGATTCGGCCCAGGCTTATGAGAGACTTTCAAAGGCAGCTTTACAGTCTAGAAATGGGTGCTGCTGTGATAGAAGTAATAATTAAATTTTGCCCCTTTTGCTGCTTTACCCCCTTTCCTCTTAGCAGCGTTGCCACTCTCCCCAAGCCTCCCCCGGTCGCTCTAAGCTCATTTCCGCCGTACCGCCTGTGCTATATTAATTTTAAATTAAACTCGGATAACGCGCGGGGCGCTAGCTGGTAACTCACTGTTTGTATTGAGATGAACGCTAAATTTCATATTATAATATCGGTGTTAAATAAATAACGAGCTAAATAATATATGTACTTATTAGTTTATTAATGAGAAAGATTAATCATTGAATAAAATCACAGTACAATTTATGAACATTATTGTGCTACAATATTAAACACGAGTAACTATTGTGAATTAAACATATGTTTAAATATTGTACTATAATATAAGCAAATTCATTACCCAATATATATATATATATATATGGTTATGTTTAAATATTATTATTTTGTTTTTGTAATTGAAAGTTAAAAAGTTGTCGCCCTCGTTAAGCTAGAGAATAACCGTATGTCTAGCATGTGGGGATCACGGGTTCAAGGCCCGTGCTGGTTGCAAAAATTTTCAAATATTTATACATTTGTATTGTAGCCTTAGTATGAACCCGAAACGGTTGAGCTAATAATTGACAATTATTACTAGTAAAAAAGTGTCAAAATCCTCACACTGCGTAGATCCATATGCTTCATATCGAAGCAGATATGGTTAAAAGAAAAAAGGATTATTTAGAGTTTAGAATCAGTTCCATTCATTCATGCTTTTTAAGTCAATCAAATCAAATTTTAAAAGGCAAACATTTTAAATTTTTTTTTCTGATATCTGTTTTTCTTTGATACAGAGATAACTTTTTACGGCACATTTTTTTTAATAGTAGCTGAAAAAGTTCAAAAATCAAAATTGTTTCGAAATACTGTAATACTAAATAAATCAATACATTATTAAAATTAAGAATTTAAATTTAATCTTTTTTGTATTGTCAACTTGTCTTGAGACATCTTTAAAAATAATATACTTAGTTACTTAGTAAAAGCCAGTTTCTATGAATGAGAAATGTTCCTAATCAGAGCGCTCAGTAGTGCAAAAATGTCATTTGGCTTGAAGCGGTGCCGTTGAAGCTTTTGCTTTTGCTCGAGCGACGAACTGAACGAGCCATTTACAAATAATACACACAGGATGCCTTCAAAATTCTCTTCATTAAAAATAAATCAATACCGAATGTCACATTTCACTACATAAATTATAGTATTATCAACAAGTCCACCTCAGGCCAGATTTATGTGTTTTCCTTTGTATGTTTTGATTTCAAATTATCACCGCAAACTCTGTTTAAAGCAAGTAAACGCCCCTAGGGTAAATAAATGGAACCATTATGCCATGGTAATACAAAATCTTATGCAAAGTTAATCTGTGATTATGATCTTTAGTGTATTATAAATTAGACCTATCGCTATCAGTTTACTTTATTGAATACAAGCTATATTACAAATAGTACCAGAAAAATACATAAATTACATTTTTCATGAGCAGAATATCCTATCCAATTTTTTATAAATATTATGAATGTATAATCGATAACACATAAAACAAATAAGTATATTATTAATTAATATCTCAGAATCAAAGTCCTTTTTATACTATTTTTGTATTTTATTTCTGTATAGGAGAAAAATACGATGATAATTGAAGAACACTCAAATATATACTTCCTTATTCAATAATTCGATGAAGATATAAATATTTTATGCTAATCATTATATTTATATTTGGATTTAATGAAATACGTCAAAATAAAAAGAGCTTGCTTATAACAAAAGTAATCGTTAATATTTCACCTTTAAACGTACATTGAAATGTATAAGCAGATAAGATTAGAGATATGCCATATGTTTTATTCACGACTAATATTAAATATATTAAATCAATTTGTGTAATATCGTAAATCTTGTTCTAAATTTGAAATTGAAATTAGAATAGATACATTTAAAATTTAGTTGTATACTATACGTACATAATAACGTCAATAGCCAACATTAACATTTCAAATGCATCATTACTGTATTAATTTTAAAAGAGTTTTATGAAATAATTTATTTTACTTTATATTAACAATATAAATAATATATATATATAATAGAAGACAGTTGTCATATTTTATATATGTCATATTTATTATTAATTGCGCTGCAAACTAATACAATACTCATCAAAAGTGTAATAATCTAATTGTAATGGATAAATTCTAAGAAATTGAGATATATTTAAATAATAGATTTCATTTGTCTCTTTAATAACATTTCTAAAATAGTCATATAAAGAAGAAACATCTAAAAACAGAATTTTTGGTTTTCTTGATTACAACAATTAAATATTCCAATCAATTTAAAGACATATTTGATGTACGAGTATTATAAAATCAATTTCATTAAATCGACCAGTTTTCCAGTAATATTAATAATACGCACATATTCGGTAAATACGAGTTATAATATAAATATTTGATTCGTATGTTCTGTCAATATTGAAACCTCATATGCTACAATGTATATATATCTGGAATGATGAAATATTTTCAGACTAAATATACTCGTAAGTCACGTAAGATTATATATTATATTTTGTACTGAGAAAATTATCTTTCTTCTTGATATTATTAATGTACTCAATATAAAATACTCTTAGTTGGATGGAATATGAACACTATTAATATCTATAACATATCAAATTCGAAACAGTATATGGATCATTATAGTTTCAATATGAAGGTAGCATGGTTTTAACAAATATCTATTATGATTTAGCAGCTCAATTATTTGCTGATTTCAATTATAAATGAGTTTTTAACAATCTGCTTTTAGAATACGAGTAACTGTGAGTTATGCGAATTGTCTACTGTCCATTCAAACCTGGATGATAAATGAGCGATAACTGCTAGAAAAAACTATTTAGAATATATTATTCTTTATATAAATATATACTCGTATAATGAAAAACACAATGCGTATATTAATTACAAAACACCATCATATGATATGTGAGTATAATTATTAAAAAAATATTTTACTATCGTGTATTATCAATAAAATTATCTTAATATATCGTTAGGCATGGGATAGCGCGTACGCCTAGAAAAACAAGGGTCACGGATTCAAGGCCAGTGCTGGTTGCAAATTTTTAATCATTTGAATATTTTCTTACAATTATTACTCTTAAAAAAACTGTCAAAACAATCACTACAATAACATTGTGGAGATCCATATGATTCGTTTCAGAGCGGACATGGTTTAAAAAATATGTTTGTACCTGGGAGGTAAACTACACTATGTCATTGGCAAAATTGAGATATTGACATGATGTTGTATATCTTGCGACGGTTTTTCCAGAGATATATACTCAGTTATGTTGTAGCCATACTGGAAAAGAATATACTGAATAGAATATTATGTTATATATTTTCCGAGAGAAGCATCACAAAAACGACTTTGAATAGTCATGGTGAAAATGTGCCATTTTTAAAATACTGTAGTTTCTCTCCCAGGTATAGAGTTACGTCAGATAAGTATTCTTTTTTTCAAAATACAAGAAGTGTTGTCATAATATGAAGTTTACTGCGTAAAAAAAGTTCTGAAGGTTTCGGACGTGCTATAAAAATGAATCTTAATAGTAATTGAATGAAAATTGTATAAAAATATTCATACAAAATAAATTCTCTTCTGTCGGATATATTTGAAATATACTATAATATTCGTAGATGTTAGAAAATAGATTTACTTAAAAACTGAAACCATGATATTAAACGTTGCTAGTGGAGGCTACAGTATACTCGTAACTGGCATTCTCTAAGACGCACTGTGCCACAGTGATCGAGTAATGTAATTAGGTAATTTGGATCTTATTGTACAAATAATCAATTGATATAACGATGGTTAAATATTTGAATACAATTTAATTGTCCCAACTCTCGTCTGTCAAAATATTTTTTGGCATTCAACTGAGTACCGATGAATTTTTAACGAACATATTCACCTTTTCCAAAGTGGAGTGGCTAATTATTACCGGGGTACGGAAGTATAAGACGTGTCGCGGGAATAAAATGAGGGGGCAATATGCGACCACCGGGGGTGTTTTATTGAATCTAGTACACAGGAGAGGCGAAAGGCGAACGACGCCGCCGGTCGCCGGTCGGATGTTCCGGCGTCGCGGCGCCCACACCCCATCGCCCCGGACGGCCACCGCAGGCCCTCTACGCACTACCGTTTTCGTGGCACTGTATCTCATAAATGACGTACACACTTTTGTACATATTTGTATTATCATCATATCTTAGGACTGTAAAGAGTTTTGACTTCATCAGAGGATATTTTTTTTATTTAATACACTGAACTAATGAAATTCATAGTTTTAGATATAATTAAATAAAATATAAATAAAAGATAATATTTAAAACTATATAAAAAAATAAAAATATTTTCTACATTACTAATGGCACCGTCAAATTATTTCATAATATATCATACATGCGCTGAAACTCATATTTTCAATAAAATATTGTTATTATTATTGTTACCATCGTAGGTGAATAAATAGCGTATTTGACTTACAAACCGAGAGAAGCGGGTGCAAATTTCGTAGCTCATAATAATTGCACAATCTTTTTATATGCATTTGATATCAAGATATAATCCAAATTGGTTTAGCTAATATCTGACAATTGTTACACATAAAAACAATTTTAACATTGTAAAAATCCATATATTCCGTTTTAAAATAATTAATGTTGAAATAAAAATATAATATAGTATAAAATAATGTAATATAATATAAAATAATACATCTGACTTATGTGTACTGGTGACCGCACGGTGGTCGACCACCGCACGGAGCGGTGTATGGCGTCGACATCGCCCACTTCCCGGAATGCTTTCCTATTATTTCCGAAAGGAAAATTTTCAATTCCTGTAGTCTTACGATAGTGTGAGAAATCTAGACAGGGGCACGTGCAAAATAAGGGAAGGCATTTTTCATTTATTATTAACTTCTTGTTTTTTTGATTGACCACACACCCTCCGAGTGATATTAAGATTCTGCGAGGATATTTTCCCATTATTCATCGCATATAAATAAAATAAAATAATGCATACAG
>JAPMAE010000162.1:0-17761 GCA_036584705.1 Rhyacophila sp. 25_7 | reverse complement strand
TGTTGTTATATAGATAAATTATTTTTTATGTAAATTAATATATAAAAACATTTAGAGTTTTAGAACACGTTAGTCAAAAATAATAAAACCTATTTAATGCATACAAGCCAAACCACGCCATAGATAATTTAACAGGACCATTACAATATTAAGTTATAATTAAATTTCGTTATATGAAATAAAGGAGAAATAGTACGAATGTAGAAATGTTGTCCTTACGTATGCACGTGTATTTAAAAATCATTGACAAAATCACCATTCGTAGGTCGTACTTACTACTTACTTTATAATGATATCTACAGTGTTTAGGCAAAAGGGATTAACCCTAGCAAAATATATTGTTCAGGAGTTAACAAAAGTTTTTTTAATGATTTTTAGTCAAGGTCACATTAACACAAATTTATGCATGATGAACAATATATTTTTATTTTTCCGATCTAATAATTAAAAAAGTTATTAAAAAAATCGTTAAAAATGAAGATTAATGTCTTTTCTTTTCCAGACAAACTTAGTAGTTAGTTTTTTGTAGATTAAAAAAATAACAAAGAAGTGCACAAATTCATTAATCGACATTAAAAGATTTTTTTTTATAATATTACTGTTTAATTGGCAGTTAGATAAAAAAACAATCATTTTTAGACTTTGTCATCAAAAAGTTTTTGAAAATAAATATTTTGAATGTATGATGCACAATGGTGATGTGTTTTTACCGTTTTGATTTCAGTGTATCGATGAACATAAAAAAATCAATCGCTTGCCCAAGTTTCATAATACAAACAAGATTCGATGTATGTAATAATTTTATTTAAATTACCGATTAGTTTAACTAACAAATTTCATGTTATAAAATACATATAAAGAAGTACCGGTATTACAGAAACAGATGATAGAAACAAATTGAGTGTTCTGATTTGTTGTAATAAATTACATTTTAATGTATATTAAAAATTTAAATTTTTAAAACGGTTTTCATTTCAATAGATATATTTGATATTTTTACATTACTTCTAATTACATTGTCCCTGACTTTGGTTCACTAATATTTGATTAATTTCACAAGTAAATAAACGATCATAGATTTTCCTAAGGGTAAAAAAAACATGATATACTTTTTAGAGATGTAATATTTTATTGATAGTATTAGCTCCCCTGCTGCAAATGTATTGGGTATCATGTACGTCACTGGATAGATCATGCGACATACGGCGACAAGCTGTGCCGTATGAATTTATTCGCCAATCGGACTTTGAGGGCTTCTCCGACATTTTTATTTCCTTTTTGAATTTGTTTTGGCGGAAAAAAAGTATTTTTCCTTTTCTTTGTTTTGTTGGGAAATAATAATAACTACAAGTGGAGGATTGTTTTCGATGGATCGAAGTAAAACATTTATATCTAAATAATTTTATTAATAAGCCATGACCCAAGTAATTGGACAATGTTATTGTAATCGATTATGCTCTATGGTTTGTTATCGACACTTTCTCCCTACTTCATAAATTTAAGGAATTTGATTAAATTAATAACATTTGATACTCTCATTAAATTTGTTCTAAATATTAAAACATACTTTCAAGATAGTACCCGACAATATTTTTTACATTTGATTATAAATTAACGAAGAAATCTGCCTACTTTATAAATAGTTATACTACACTTTATTATATATCAGTTCTTGTGACTAAGTTATAGTATATAAATAATAATAAACTTTTAATACTTATGTCCATCAAAATAAAATATATTTTGAAAAATCAAAACCTATTTTGTTTATAACATATTCAACTCATTTCAGTTAACCGTCAGTTAATCAATCCAAAAGTTTATTAATTTTATGGTTTTAATGAATATTTTATACTTGTGCTGTTTCTCAACAAGCAATAGACAAATTTATAGTTTTATTTTGATGAAAAACCTATTAAAAAATGAAAACAAAATACCATATTCATTTTAAAGTCAAATTGCAAACTTATGGCAACATGATTTGGAACCCTGTTTCTTATTTTATTGACCAGCTGTTATTCACATATCCAAATAGATGTATTCAAACGCCTATTTATGAAAGCTTGTACAGCAGAAATGATAATCTATCTGACTCTATCATCATTTTACGCCGATGGACACCTCCAGAGGATTTCTGTTGTATCTTAAAGAAACTTTTGCATATTGCCAGGATCATGATTGATCTTTTTTTGCAATCTCGTAAGTCCGGCAATTTACAAACTATAGATTATATATACTGTATTCATTCACTGTATATTGATTGGAACACTTTCTATTTTCGGCTTTAACTGATGAATAAAAGGTTCGTATAACTAAATATATATTTGTAAACCATTAAGTATTTATTTCAAGTTTTTTTGCCAGTTATAAAATGTAAATAATTGTATTTTTTATAATATAATTTTGTATATTGATGAAAAGTATAAAATTTGACCAATAGGAAATAAGGTTGGCGAAAACTATAGAAAGTCGGAAGGAATACTATAGAGAGTAGTGTAGGCTGTAGAGGGCAGACAAGGAGAATGGCGTAACATTAAGACCTCTCGCACAATGTATCATGACATGTGATATTTCTTTTATTTATTAAATAATAAATCATGTATGCTATTACATACGTAACAGTTGAGTAATATGTTATTTCTTCGTAGCGTTTATTCTTTATGAATTGGAGCATAGTAAAAATCATTGTATATATTCTACAATTTTATAAAACTATTGCCTTGCTTTGTATGCCCTAAGTATTCACTCTTTTTGATAAAAAACAAATATCTTGAAAGTAAGGAAAATTTGTTTTTTTAAACAAAAGTAAAAATATCAATAAACATTATCACTACTGTTTCATATTAACATCAATCTTTTAACAGATGATGATTAGAAATGTCATTCGCATTCTATAGACACGCGGGTGATGGATAATGCATGCGCTGGATTTTCGTTTTTTTTTAAAATCAGTCTGTTTTGATTGATGTCTCGTTAATGTAAGTGCTTGTTATATATCATTCTACTTTTTTTTATTTATTTGGGCGCTGGACGATGTGCTTGGTATTTAACGATGGGCTCTAAAAAGATAGATATTTTTAGAAAGACGCTTAATTATGCGTTATGAAGCTTAAAATGATATATACACTAGTATAAAAGATCGACTTCTCAATCCGGCAAAAGAGATGGGCGGCTTTCAGCGTCAGATGTCAAACGTAACTCTTTTTCCCAGACGTGTCACCGATGTGCAAGGTGAAGAAGCTCACAACAGGACAAGGTAATTTCTGACTAGAAATGGCAGATTTGCTGCTTAACTGTACAAACTCAGTAAATATATATATACTAAATTTTTGTTCCAGAAAAGACTAGTAGATGGCTGAGAATAAGTTATCAGAGTAACCGATGTATTCAAGTAGCACGAAACTATTCAGAAAAATCTGTCCAAAACTATGCACTATTGGACATGCACGCTGATAGAGTCGTCTACACTATGGAACGCATACGAGTCCTCAAGCCACATACTCGTATGCAGACGATGGAGCAAAATGTTAGTCACCTGTTTAATTATTTTACTTTGTCTTTTCGACATAAATGTATGTTTATACCGTTCTGTGTAGATCCGTTAACGGTAGGATTAAATTATATGCAGGGTAAAATAAACGATCGCCCTTGTAGGTAAGTGGATAATGCACTCGACTCACGAGCTGAAGTCTAGGGTTCGAATCCTATAGCTAGCAAAAAATCACAGGTTTTTTCACGTGGATTTGAAACCAGGACATGAACCAAATTCGTTGAAAAAACTGTCGATACAATCATTAGATTGTGGAGATCCATATATTTTATTTCGAAGCGGATATGGTTAAGAGAAAAATAAAATATACATTTCTTTCTAGAAGGTTAGGTAAGCGATTATACACGACCACGATTGTGATTACTGGCAGAGCAGTGGTGAGTTTTTCAAAGACATTCTCTTATCACAATTGATCTGAAATACATGAAATCGGTGTCTACTGATTCCCATGTTGTGCTTAAATAATATCCTTTATTTAATATTTCCACTAGCATTTTTATACTTGTCAAAGTGTTATAACTTTGTAATTTATGAATTGTAATAAATATTTTTAGTAAATGAACTATACTTTCATTTTTTCCCTCATACGGTAAATAAATGAAAACGGTTTTTTTCCTTTCTTTTGAAATATTTTTATATTTTCGCGATCGATCTTACTAACTCTGTCAACAGCTGTTCCATACAATCTATTCTGCAAAATATACCACCTACGCTTAGGCCAAAAAGACAAGCAAATCGTTTGAATATTCAGTAATTGCCGTGTCTTATTTCTACATAAGAGTGCTAATGCTATAGTAACTTGTGAGTGTATGTGGTATCTCTACGTAGGTATAGGCACACGCATTCAACAGAACCACTTTGCGGCGACTCTAATCGCAGCAATCATCGCCTCATCCTCCCCGGGTTACAGTACTTTGAAGCGAGCTAGAAAGAGATGGCGAAGATACATTCACAAGGGAATGACTCAAGAGAGACAAGGACAGGGGATGGACACCCTCGCTGCTAATCACTACAATCATCTTCTGTACTGGTGCGCATGCCTCACATGCTAATGCCCGCGCCACTTGGATAAGTATTGTGCACAGTCAGTCGTTCGCAACAGTTCAAATCGAATAAAATTATATCTAAGTCAAAATTTAGCCACAGCTTAATGTATTAAAATTTATATTTAGTAGTCGAAAATTACAGCCATAGGAATACTTGATAGATATGGTAGACGCTAGCGAAATACTCAAATTGCTTCTTTATTGAAAACAAAAATGTTATAATTAAATGATTTATATATGACTTCACTATCCAGTTTTAAACGTTGTAAGTGTGAACTCTTTCAACATACAATTTCTTTGATCATGGTAAATATATCATTTAGTTGATTCAACGTCGATTAATTGTGTGCAAATATTAAGATAAGATGTCTTTTTATTTGATATTTTGACCCGTATAATTTTTATTAAATACATCATTATATTTTTGTATGCTTCTGTCAATTTTGTAAGTTTTGTCGATATTGCAAAAAAAGTTAGGTAAGTAAGTACATATATTATATTTATACGTAAAGTTTAATAGTGTAGTTGAGGTTCGTCAATTTTAAAAATAACTAAAATTACTCTCACGATTGGCATTTAATTAAAATACATAGATTTTATGATTATAGAATATGATATATTAAGAAAAATATATGTTTTAGATATTAGGTAATACATAAAAAAATATTCATTTTACTAGACAAACGTACATACATATATTTTTCTTTTCTTAGTCTTATAAAAATATAATTTCAATGTTTATGTTAAAATTTATATATGTCGAAACATTTTTTTAAAATTCAATTATTCACTATAATAGATGGCACATATTTTATTCTTTCGGTAATAGTTTTTTGTTAAACATTTATAATAATAAAAAAATAATACTCGTCAATATGTAATCGAAAAAGAATACCCGTTTATAATACAAGAGAACAAGAACATATTTATCACTTCGTGTTCTATTCAAACATGAAGGCGAAAATGTCTGAGCGTAAACTGAATACGTATAAAGTTTTAGAATATTATATTTAGTAATAATTTGTTGCCTAATTAATGGACTAAATACAGGTATTAAAACAATATTGTTGTTAAATTATAAAATAGAAGTACAAAAATTTGTGAGATCGTTAGTGAGATCGTATTCATGTCCAATTGCGGGAATATATTTCATGTTGTGATTAAGTGCGGAGCTAATGAAAAATTTACACTTAAATAATTGAGATACGATAAAATAGTTTATTTAAATACAATACTTTTTTGAAAGTACTTTTTAGTATATAATTTTTTAAAATACTGAGCAACTCTTTAACTATTTTCACAAGGTTCATTGCCACTTTTCTTTGAACTGAGTATCAGTGGAAGCACCCACTTTCCCTACACTCACAAATAAATGCCTATTCGTTAGAAGTTAGAATGCTAGATAGTTAAAAGTACTGACATGGATGTGAGGTGTGATATAAGCGATACGCCATACCACCAAATAAATGCCTTCCATGTTTATCCACCTAACAAACTTTTGCATATTTCAATACACGCAATACATACTTTAGCGCTGATATTACATAATTTAATAGTATCAAAATAGTCTTAAATATTCAGCAAAAAAAGAAAGAAAACAGTTTTTATCAAAAAAATATTAACAATGGATTTTGCCAGACTCTCCAAATTCATTTACTGAAGCAGTATCATTCTGATTTAGTTAAATCTCTTCCTGCAGAATAAATAATATATATTATATATACATGAATAAAAAAGTCACACGTTCCATACAGTTTTTAGCAGAATATGCTAAATGAAAAACCAATTCAAACGATTTTGACATGTTGGAAAAATGAGTAACTGCGCGGTATCCTGCTAGACGTTTTTTTGACCTACGTTTTTGCACACAATATCGAATTTTAATTTTACGTGGTCCAATAATTCCACATAATGCGCTCGTTGAGGTACTTTTTTTGAGCAGTTAAGTCCGATGATTTCATAAGTACCACAGAGAATAGTGGTCATGACTGTTTCCAGCCAACGTAACGCTTTTGTTTAATAATACTTTTACAAGCTGCTGTCTATCAATGTAATTGTTGTTTGGTTATAAGTAAGGAAAAATGGATCTACTAGCAAATTGACTTTTTTTTATTCAAAAACACACATTTTTGTTATTTCTACATAAAATAAAATAAAACTATATCTATATTGCATTATAATTTAGAGCACATTTTTGTAGACGAAGGGAAACTTTTTCAATAGTGTAAATATTTTTTAATAATACTGATATATTCTTTGTTATTAAACTGTATTAATTATAGTGTTTGAAACTAATGTATGAAATACAATTGACGATTTTTTGTCAATCAAAACTATATAAAACAGAAGTTGCTTTGGGTTTGGGCAAGAAAATTTGTAGTACTTTATATATTTCTTAGAGTTAACATTGTGGCAATTTTTTAAAAATAATAACAATAGTTACGCTAAAATGACGATAAATATAATATAATTGATAATAACACTTTTTGAATCGTATCCATCTTGAATAATATATTTCAATCTAACAACATTTCGAACTTCATAATTGAATGCCGTCATTAAGCAACAAATGAAAATTCATTTTAGTATACAAAATCACATCAAATACACAAGTAATGTACCAGTAGTACTAATTTATTTAATCAATATGTTTCTTTAAATCCTCGTAGTTTAAGTAAACACTCCGATTTCTCTATCTAAGGATACATACAAGTATCTTGGCATACTTAAAAATTCCATAAAATGATTTAAACTCAGTCAATATAAAAATATGATTTAACTATGTATTAGGCCCTCGTGTAACAAAAAGGCCCTTCAATCAGGTAGCCACAAGGTTGATCTGATGTACTTGGAAAAATATGCAAATTTTTGATGATTCGATAAGTTTTTTACAAAAACAAAAAAAATAGATTCATTGTTAGTATATTCGTAATTTTTCGTACATAAGCGTCAAAATAGCAGTCCAATTTCCCTAATTTAAACATAAAGTATTGGAGCCAAACAAAAAAATCTTTCACGATTCGTAAAACCGATAATTTTGTAATAAACATTAATTTCTCATAGTTTTAGGCTATTTTCGTTTTGTGCCCTCTTGCAAAGTAACATTGAAAGTTACAAAAGGCCTTAAACGTATTACTAGTAGTAGCTATGAAGATCCAGAGATTTAAGTCCTCTATTGGATTAGGCTAGGCCTTAATTTTATTCATGACTTCCATATGCAGTAGCAATACTACTGAATACAAATACAAATGTAACCAACAAGAAAACGAATAGATTTAGAGGAATCATGTTTAAAATGACTCTGTGGCTACGATTTTATGCTTGAATTTACGAGTATGTTTTGCAAAGTCAACTGTAATCATCACAGAAAATAAAATATATTATAATTTCGATGTTACAGTGACATTTGAAAAATATTATGACATAGCTATTTTCCCAATTGCTTGAACTTTGGTTATTTTACAAAAAGTTTTTCTTTTCGTACCATTTTCTAATGTCATGTTTATCTAACGTAATTTATTCCTTAGCTATCCTAACTCGAGCTAATCCAAGTAGCTGCAAAAATGACAAAGCTTTGTAATTTGTCTTTCGTTAAGATTTTTTCATACTGATTATTCATATAACTAATTCATTAAGGTTAAAATTGACGCTATTTTTACCGTTTTATTTTTACAATTGCTTAGGTGAGCGTTCTCTCAGAAAGTACAATATATTCTAGACATTTTTAATATATTTCTTGTGATTTACTTACCTGATTTATAAATATACTGTGTTTTCAAAATATTCAAGAACAATTTTATAAATAAAACCACAAAAAACGTTACACGAATATATTAAATTATGTATGAAAAATATTTTTGAAATTTAAATTTAAATATAATTTGTTTCAAATATATTAAGAATATCATATTGCAAATAAGGTATACATATATTAAAAAATGCATTTACGAATTTTATAAAAAATTTGATAGAAAATAGTACAATATAATATAGAAGGAAAAATAAAATAATACTGTAGCTTATGAATAGTATCATAAATGTTTTTAAAAAATGACTTAACAAATTAAACTCGTAGGAAATATCTAAATTAAAAAACTTTTATTTTTTTATTCCTAGTTTCATTCGAGTGCTCAGTATTCCGGTAACATTGCCATCTGACGGATACATTCGCTATAAAGCGTCAAGTTTTCTTTTCTGGGGATCGGAACTGGATGAAATGAGCCGAGATTTTCCCCTACCGACGGAACACGGAAACCCTTCAAAACAGTTAATTGGTGTGAACCCTTGCTAAGTGCTGTATTTTCAATTAGCGATTTCTCAAGAAAATTATTGTATACAAAGATGTCAGGAGAGAAAATTTCTTACTTTATTTCGGGAATATAAAAAAATATTCCTATTTAATATGCAATGTTTATGTATAAATATTCTTTTGATTACGTTTATTTTATGGATACATGATTTAAAAAGAAAAATTAAACTTTTTTGCTTAGATTATAAAAATAAACTATACAATAAGGGCTTTATAAATATAAAAGTAATAAAAAAATAGTTTTTGTTTATTTTTTAAATCGGGGCCTATGTTTTGCAGCAATACGAGTAACATAGTTTTATGCATTTTTTCGAACTAAATATTACAAATTGAGAGTTTTTTAGTCTGTGAAGACATTTTTCGTCGATCATTTATATAACTCTTAACATTTCAATACTTTATACCATAGATTGACGAGTACAAAATAAAATATATCCTTGTAATAAATTATATATATATACCTTGAAAAATATTACACTCAAATTCTTATATAATATTTTTTCTGTAAAATAATTTGTTGATAATTATGGTTTTTATTAAACTATATATTAAATAAATTTATTTTCACACAAGACTAACTTAAATAATTAATTGAAATTGGGATATTAAATATTTTAAAATTCGAAGTGAACAGCCGTATTGACAATATTCCGTTATTGAATATAGGTAAAAATAAATATTTTAGTTCAAACTATTTTATATCGATAAACTATGTTAAAAGCAAGAGGTATACCCAAAGAGTAAGCGTAACAATGATTTATTCGATTTCAACCAGTTATTTATACATCACCTGCTGCTGTAACGTGCGGTTAAAAAAATAAAATAGCATGCAAAATTGATGGCTGCTTGTTAAAATTAATATAGTAATTGATATGTTTGTATGAAGTAAACTAAATTTATGATTAGGCTATTTATTCAAATAATATCATTCAAAAAATAAATTTATATCAATTTAATTTACGTTACGGATGTAAATATGTATGCAAGATCACACTTTCATATTAAAATGTAACATTTCAGTGCTTCTAAACCTTTGCGTTTTTATGGTATAACATTTTCCAGAATTCCACGCCATACCACAGATAATCTATTTATATTTTTCCCCCTTAAAAGTATTTAAATAATATAAATGAAATCAAGCATAAACAAGTGAATAGTTCAGTTACATGTTTGGTTACTCAGGAAAAAAACTTTCTCTATAACTTTGTAACCTTACACTCGCACGAAATAATCGTTATTATTCCTGCTCAATTTTTGATTGTTTTAACAACACTGTTATGATCCTGATTTTTAATTCCGAATAATGTATTTTTTTGGACTAAATTAAAAAAAAAAATGGATAAGTACGATTCAGACTGTAGGTTTGATGGGTATCAAACTATATTCAGCGAATGCTGTTCACAGTCACTTACTTGGATATGCGTTTTCCTTCATAAACCAATGGTTCATATTTTTGATTATCATTATTGTAGGTCAATCAATAATTGATAATATTCAGATTAATTATGGAGTTTTGTGTGTCTATCATGACCAAAGAACATATTATAATATCATGACGAATAACGTCATTCGCGCGCTGTAACCCAATATGGCTAGTGGCTCCGGTAACTGTTTTAAACGCAGAGTTTCAGAAGTTTTTTTTCTATGTAGTCTCATAACGCACCAGTGTGTTGTGTGTGATACACCAGTTGCAGAGCATTATACTGTTTGACTATAGAAAGAATGACAATTTAATTAAATATCAACTGCATATTAGGTATGAAACAAAAAAACCCATTTCTTTCAAATTAAAAATGAATTTATATTAAAATTAAAAAGACGTTTTTAAACATGAAATAAAAAATATGTGTTATGTTATTCTTAAACAAACATATTCGTATAATAGATAAATTCGTTGATTCGTAAATCACTGGAGTAATTAAAATCATGCCTTTAATCAAAACACAAATGAATTAATATAGATTCACAATCTATTTTTAGGATTTACACCTACCATATTCTTAGAAACAATAAACAATTATCTGTGACATCCGAGATTAATTGATTTGCCTCTAAAAACTAAAACAAAACTATGAGATACGTCTATTAAAAATGATAAAAATATGAAAAACCAATTGAAATCAATAAAACTAATTTACATATTAACGTATTTTTTTTAAAAATATTTGTCATTACGACAGTTACAAGTCTTTCCTTAAACGTTTGAATTTTCTTACGCCTTGTGCAAGCGCGTATAATAATTCTATTTAAGTAATATTAATCAAAATCTCTTTTCAGTGTTGTTATGAACAATAATTTATAAATTTAAAATCAAACCGCACATACTTCAGTCACGCAAGAAATACTATAACAATAATAAATGAACATTAAAGTAAAATGTTCACAAATACGATTATATTTATAATTTTAAAAATTACTCTCCTCTGTCATATTCAATGGTTGTATACATCGGATAATATTTTAATCAAAACATATAATGAATGTTTCTATGTATGTAGGCGAAATAAATGTCATTTAATATTCGTATGCAAATCTGAGATGGATAGCTAACGTTTCTGTGATAAGGAACATACGCTGAATAAATGTTTAGGTATTTACCTATTTCACAGCAAGCGTATATCGGAGAAGGAGTGTGAATGACATTTTGTGACAAGTTCTTTTCTAATAATAAAAATATTACGAATATTTATTTGAAGTATAAATATCACATTTATTTTTTAACACTAACGTGTATATTTGAGTGAAAATACTCCTTAGATTATTATACTTTGTGTATTGTTTTATATTGTACGACTCTTGACTTGTACGAGTATTATTATTAAAAAGCATGCTACAGGTAAAAAGTGTAAAATATGATTTACCTTTTTTCCACTCATAACCTTTTTACTATTGTTTCATCGGTACACCTCCGTAAAGGGCGATGTAGGCGCTGCCATTTTGTGTTTAAAAAAATCTTGGTTCATTATTCTTATTTACAAGTTTACAAATTTACAAGTATATATGTTAGTTATTGTTGATTTACTTTTTTTGTGTTCTGATTGTTTTTATTGATTTATTAGACGGTTGGTGATGTATCGCGTATTTAATGGTACGAGTATGTTGTTATAAAGATAGGATCTTTTTTTTGTTGATGTTATTATTATTTTGATACTAACCTCAAGATTATTACCATATATTAGGTGTTATTTAGGAGAAATAATAGGATGAGGTAGTAACATGAAATACTGTGTACTAATTACTATTAATAATTATAAAGAACAGAAGCTAAATATGCAAAAGCAATTAAGATTATGCAAGTTATATTTATTTGACGAAAGACGATTATGTGTGAAATCAATCAAATGTAGGTGAAACTTTAAAATGAAATACGGACTAATTCCCAGTATAACGCAGATCGGTAAAAAATATTTCTTTGTAATGACTTTGTATAAAAAGTTTTTCTGCCATTTGAGTATTTAAAAAAAACAATTAAAATCAACCGTTAAGAATAGTCATTTACCTATGGAATACTGAAATGTTAAGTTTTTTAATGCGAATTTTTCTTTTCAAATTTAGTTTTTTTCAATTGTATTAACATTTCATTCATTTCCACAACAAAAAAAAACATAATACTAAGGATTCTGTACTTTAATAGTCGTCATTATAATATTTTTTGTTTTCTTTCTGAAAACACTTAAAAAACATTCAGTTTATTTTGAAATTATTTTCTTCGATTTAATGTAGTTTCGGTTTTTCTTCTTAAAAAATCCGTCACTGCTGAGTAGGAAAATACCCGATTAAATGACAATTGATTGACAAACATTGTGAATTTCGTTATGAAACGGAATTCAGTGAACTACGAGTATTATGATAAAGTAGTACATATTACAATAACAATGGTTGGTAGTTAATTGAGATTTTGCATTGCCAAAATGTCGCTTTCGCTGCGCCTGTCTGAAACATCGACATTATGCAGTAGTATTTCGCTACAGAACACGATATGACTAATCTATGAATTTCCGGCGTGGAACGATGGGGCCACACGTCGAGTACATTTCCGGCGCGCCCGGCACACGGCACACGGCACACGACCGTCACCAAGGCTCGCCGTAAGCGACCCCCCTCGCCCGCCCCCTCACCCGCCCCCTCACTGGTTGTCTTCGAATGCATAATCTCGTAAATTTGACTGACCAAACAAATCTCCCGCCTTTGCCAAGCTTACGATATTTTATCTTGATGTTTTTTTATTGACTTGAAACATTATGGCCACAAGGTAACATCTACGCTGCATTCAGTAGTGAATATAGAAAAAATACAAAATTATCTTTTTAGTACAATATTGGAGAAATAAGTTATTGAAATCGTTAAATTATTGTATGTGTTATTTTCTTATTGATTATGTATATATTATATGTGTGTGATATTGTGAAAGTATTTTATATTTTAATATAACGAATGTATTATATACCTATTATTAAATTTCGACTTATTGTTCCTAAATTTAAATTATATTTATCTTTGAAATTTTGTTTCGATTAATTATAAAGTTTCATATTATATAACAATATCATGAGAACAGACACACGTACACATTTATAAGCGTATTTACTTGTCTCATAAATTATGAAGCACATTTATATGTATACCAATATTATCATAATTGCTAATTCATAATTAATTCTAAAACAGAGTAGATGCATATACACAAATTAAAGTCTTAACAGTCTTTTAGAAGAAGTGACTCTTAATTATTTGTTTATCCCAATACATATTATTTTCCAGCTACAGAATTAGAATTCACGTTCTACGAAAGGCATTCATTGAATAATCTCACTGTTGGACTTTATGCATGATCATAATAATGATATATTAACGAAATTTGGGTGAAATATGATTTGAATAAATTTTAATACAAAAGTATTAATATATTTTTGTACTCGCCTAAAACATAATTTAAATAGTTCAAATATAATATTAAATTTTATATTAGGTAGGTTCACTCTATTATTACTAAATAAAATATAATTCATCTATTGCATTTCAAATTGTCTACTATTCGCTGCCGTACATTTGATACAACCAACCCTTATTGTGCAACTTAGGGGGTCATTGAGGTATGGTGGCTACCTCTAATAGCTCATCCCCAAAATACGTTGTGACAGACTATAGAAAATAAATGGTAGAAATAATAATACGTGTGCTACCTATTCATTTATGACTTATTTTGAAAATATTTTAGCGATGAAATTTAAATAGTTAACCATTACTAATATGCATAATCGGATAAAATACATTTAAAAATTGTATTTCAATTTATGCAAATGTGTTTTTATATTTATTAATTTACTATTTAATCCACTCACGTAGATACCATACTTGACTGAGAAGCCTTGAGTTGTGATCTCAAATCTCAAAAATAGCAGATTTTTTCGTGTGTAGTTGAAACCAGGAAATTGACAGAAATGGTTGAACTGAGTTATTATTAGTCGTAAAAAATCTGTCAAGAAAATTTTGATTCATACTATGAAAAACCAAATGCTACAATTTGTATACTATATTAAGTTTTTCTCATAGGTTTCAAAGTCATAAATATTTAAAAAATACAAAAATTATTAGAATCACTTTTATTTCTGTTGTTCATATTTGGCTTAAAGTTATGAGTATGCAGTTTATTGGTTCATAAAATTGTGTTAAACAAAATTTATTTATTTTTTCTTCTGAAAAATATACGCATTTAAATAAAAAAATAATACTTAATTGACTTCATTTCAAACTTTTACCATTGTATATTGTTTTTGATATTACTGTGTTTGATATTATTATGTATTATCACCTATACCAGTAGTTCCCAAGAGTTTCCGTACCGCCCACTGGTGGATGTTGAGCGTTTTTGGTCCCAGGTAAATTTAGAGATCGTTGAGGACCAACATCCACACCCTGGACAATTCTCGCAAGAACGCTATGGGTTACATTATTGAGTTCAAGAAAGGGAGTCGGTGTGTTTTTTTCTCTCAAAAGGAGACGCTGAGTATTTTTTTCTTCGTAAAGCAAAAAAACCTATGACCTATACTGTATACTAGATACAAAATATTCAAATGTATCTAACATAATTTTGGTACACATTCACAAATCGCCAAATTTTCCATGTTTCATAATTGTGAATGGTGTACCGTAGATGCGATTATATTTTAATTCAAAATGATCTATTCTCAACTCCTTCACCTCTTCTTAGCTATTGTATTTCAATGTACTATAATATAATACAATATTAGTAAATATTCTTCATTGACTAAATTGTAATAAAAAGGCGACTCAATGGTTTCCTCTATTAACACAATCCACTACCAGAGTACATATAATCGACCAGTTAAGCAAAGATAACTGTTAGCGTACATTCTCATAGATTTGATTTTTACGATAAATTAAGTCATTTGCACTCATATATTTAATTGCCAACAATTTTAATATTTCGATAGATTTATTTTTAATGATAAACTTGTTTAGTCTAATATCTGTTATTTGATAAGAAATTCTACTATTTCACGATGGTGACCGCTTTCACTTTTATTATTAATCTTTTATTAAACGAGTAAAATTTATGGGAATAGTCTGATTTTTCATTTATAGCTAGCTATACGTATGTAACTGAACATAATATTTTATATACAACTACTACGGAATTATCGCCTGATTTTCACTATTATTATATTATACCTAGAAGGAATAGAAATGTATTGATTCATAATCAGAAATGGTTACAGTAGTGTAAGTAAAAGTATTAGGCTCTTATAAAACTTTTAAAGAGTACCATTTAAACTAGTATCAACACTATTAAAAAAAAACGAAGCGTTCAAAAACTATTAGCATTTTTCATAAACTATCTACGAATCTGGGCCCTCTTGCAAAATAACTCAAGATCAGATTATTTGCGTTATACATATTAAACTATTATGTGCCAGACATGATGTCACAACCCGGCAAGTGTGAATCTTTAACCGAAAATAAAACCTTATCATATATACTTTAAAGATTTATTGAATGTTTCTTTGTCATGAGTTATTTTTAATGATCATATTATGTCATATCTCTGCGTTTTCATATTTGAAATCATGCAAAATATTGAAATTTGTCTAGCTAAACTACGTTTTAAATTTAAAGAATTCGAAATTGTAGTCTGCTATTTCTATGGAGCTGAGAATGGAGCTTTATATTGCCTCACTACATAGTAGTTACGCCAAATACAACATCTAAAAGTTAAAAAAAAAATATAATACTCTTCTATAAATAAAAATGTAAAAATCATTTTAATTGTTTGTTTAAATAAAATAAATTTGTGGATTTGACATTAGTAAAATGTCACACATTATTTATTGTAAAACTAATTAAACGGGTCTTATAGGCAGAATGAAACTATTAACATTTTCATTTGGTGAACGTATTTACACCATACAAATGTGGATAAAACCTTGGCAGATTTATGAGTTGACTAGAACACCGGGACAAACTTCGAAACCGGAACTGTTCACTACGCTACACTATTAGGTACAGGCTATGAGCTCAAACATAGAGCAGGTTACTTAAGCATTCACCTTAGCTAGTTAATATTTTGTGTTTATCTCAGGAAGATTACTTTCAGTTATTAATAATATTGATTTTCTGCTTTGTAAAGGCCTTAGTATCCCAGATAACTATAACATAATAAAATTATAGATATATTATTATACCTATACACAATGTTTTCATGTATTAAATGAATTTTAATTTTATCGAAAATTAATAGATTTGTTATAGATTCTGATTGTATAATAGATTTTATTAACTTTAAATACAGGCTGAAATGAGGTTATAGTAAAATTCATGCTACTGTAAAAATATCGCGTTTTACTGATATTTAGTTTTTGGTGTTCGAAATATCAAACAAAAGGAAAATAGTGAAAGTGTTTTTCATCCACAGCGTACATGTATTTAAAATATAAACAGTGCTGAACATACTTAATTCATATGATATACTAAAATGGTCACTTTAATTTGTATTGTTCAAATTTTATGAATGTTTTATCCGATTCTTTACAAAAAGTCATACTGAATTTTCTGTTGCTTTGGAATTCATTTAAACGTAATTTATTAATCCATCTACTGCTTATAAAAAAATACTATACCACTCTGACTTTTGATAATAATAAATCTTTGCAAAAGAACCAACAATTTTGATGATTTATAATATTTGACTTGCAAGCTGAGGGCTACGAGTTCAAATCGAGTTGCTGAGAAAATATGCGCAAGTTATTCATGTGCATTTGGAATCAGGACATGGACCAAATTGGTTGAGGTAATAACTGAGAATCGTTACTCGTAAAAAATCCATCAAAACAATCTTTGTTTCGTTTCGGAGCGGATATAGTTAAAATATTATTCAGTAATTATGATATTTAATTTATTTTCCTTACATATTTAGATGAAATATATTAAACATATTTCTAATACATCTTGAATATACTCGTATGTATATACCGTTGTTATACCAACAGAAGGCGTCAAGCAAAAAAGACTGTTTTGAGAAAATTGATTTTAGAAGTTTGAGTCTGTTACATACTCGTATATGTAAAGACAATATGTTAAGGCAACTAAGATTATATGTCTTGTTGACGTTTTTTACGGAATTAGAATATATCCATGAACACTTAATCTGATCAGCCAAATAGTCCTTGGTTGATTAATGTGTTTTGTCAATAATAAAATATTCAATGTCGACTTAATAGGTACGTAGTAATATTTGAATAGTATTCAGAAAAAGTAGAAAAAATATAGCTAATTTTTTTTGTCAGATGCTAGAGCATACGAAAAACCTACCAAACTGCATTATTATTATTATTATTA
>JAPMAE010000161.1:0-10591 GCA_036584705.1 Rhyacophila sp. 25_7 | reverse complement strand
ATCTTCTAACAGTATTGTTAAAGTGAACAATCTGCCCCGGTTTTCATTTTTATTCACGTGAAATGTGTGAAATATTGTTTGACTAATATGTTTTTTCGGTTATTATTTTAGATGTCTGGTACAATGATTCATCTGATCAAATTTATTAAAATTGATTTAAAATTAAATTGGAGGATTTTCATTTGCATTTTACACTATTAGTAAATTATCATATGCTCAAACTATCCTCTGTTGCAACATTTCCAACTGATGTTTATATGTAGTAACGAAAAAAACTAATCTTAGATTTGTTTTAAAGGTATATTTATGGAAAAAATTATAAAACTGTATTAATATTGGAAAAACTGGCTAGTCAAAACATTTACGAAGTGAATTTATTTTGATTTTACAATTACAAAAACTGACTTCATGTATTTTTTTTAAATATTTTTTGTGTACAAAATTTTAACAGATAAGTACGTGTGGGTCACCTTCAGTAGGAATAATTTTCCCCATGAGAAGTAGTTATAAACTAAGAACACCGGAAAAGTAAACATTTTTTCGTATAAAATACGTTTTTAAATAGAAATACTGATTGGCTTTTCGTACGATTATATGTTTTATTATACAATAAAACTTACAAAATTTTGCGGATATAATACGCATATATTTTATAATTACCAGACATATATTTTATATAGAAATATATTGTGGTTAATTTACTATTTATTGCTTTTGTTGAAAATAGTATAAACTTATAATTGTTTGTTGAAAGAATTATATAGGTATTTTATAAAATGTTTCAATCAATTATATTCTTAATTATTGTTTCATAGATAATAAACACATCATGCATATTATATGTGGAGTAAAATAAGTATCTTAAACGTCAAATGGTAAACGAAGATTATTGTTTTTACATTTAAACGTTTTGTATGAAAAAATTCAATTCCGGCATTTAGTTTTATTTGATATTCTCGTATTTGTTAAAATAGTATTAAATCTCACTACGATTAAATTCGAACTACTTTACTTTTTTCAAAAGAAAATAATGCTAAGGGTTTTTTTAAAAGTACCGATTAATAATAGTCTTCTGTTAAAAAATAAATAATTCTGTACAAACTTGAGGCAGGCTACAGGTTTTTAAATTTGGTATCTATTTGCATGAAATTTATTGGAAATATATCATACGTTTGAAAGATAGGTTAAATTTCATTATAAAAACTTCTTTATATAGTTTATTAAAAAAACTATAGTAAACTACGAAATATATCGTTTTCTATCATTTTTAAAAAAAACATTAACACTTTCAACATATTTGTAATACACTTATAATATAATGAAATGTTATTTCTGTTAGATTGAGGTTTTCATTTAAATGGTTGGTTGTATACAAAAGTACAGTTCTAAAAAGTTTGTAACTTAAGAATATGTTATTTGCTTATGAAGTGAAAAAAATCAATACGATTTTTTGATCACAATGCATGCACGAAGAAAATGCAAATTGAAAATAATCTGCGGAAACATAATATTTTCCGGTCGGCCTTCATTTATTCCAGATTGACCCCATGCCAAGTGGTTGCAAACAACTGCCCTGTTGAATAAATAATTACCATATGTGATTATGCACGCAACTACGGTCTTTGGAGCTCGTTAGTTCTAAATAAAACATACCTTAGTCGGGTGGTTCTGAACTTTTCAACGAATCAACGTTGCGTAATAAAATCTACACGAATACAAAAAATACTCTCCGATTTTATTTGTGTACGTATTTTATATTAAAATTGTGCATAATTTGAAAAAAATACAATTTGATTATATTTCTAGCAATTATATTTTTAGTAAATGAGCATTGCAGGTGGTTCCCAAATGAAGTTGATACTGTCATTTAATGATTTGTTTTAATTATACAGATAAATAATAGAAAATTGATTGCAAAAATTAGTGTTATAAACAGCGGTTTTTTCTTGAACAATAATTATAAATTAACTTTTGAATAAACAGTAAATAATATTTACGATATGATATCGTGTCGCCTTCATAAGTGAGTATATAGCGTGTACTCGTCGTACAAACCGAGGCTAACAGATTCAAATCTCCTAGCTGGTAAAATTAACAGATTTTTAATGTCCTTTTTTTAGTGAGATTTTAACTGACAATTATTACATGTAAAATAAATGTCAAAGATAATGGAAATCCATATGTTTCACCACGAAGCGTATACAGAGCTAAATAAGAAAATGTGATATCAGATTTGATTTATAGTATTTGTTATCAACAAAGAATAACAACGTAAAGTGCAGTTTTAAGATTATAAAATAAAATTATGGAGATATAGGATATAAAAATATTAGTAAAAATCTTGTTTTATAAAAAAATACCGGCAAAATGTAGTTGTCACCGTTGTTAGGCTAGTGGATAGCGCATACACCTCGCAAGTGGGGGTCAGAGGTTCAAGACCCGTGCTGATCGCAACATTTTTCAAATGTTTATTCATTTACATTCTATCCAGGATATGAACTCGAAACTATTGAGCTAATAATTCACAATTATTACTCGTAAAAAAACTCTTAAAACAATCTTAACATTGATGATGGAGATCCATATGTTTTGCTTTGGAGCGGATATGATTAAAAGAAAAAAAAATGAAATATATATTATATGTGCATGTTAAAAAATGCCACTTATTTCTAAATAAGACGCACGACCCACATTTTGAAAATGTTATCTTAACCAACATTTTGTAGCTAGCAACGTTGCCTGATAGAATTTATAACACGCACCAGTACTCAAATTAAATATTTTATACCAAATGATACAATATTTCAATAATAATCAGACGTATAAAATACGAGAAAAAATATGTGTAATAAAACAATTTGATTATAATATATGGGAGTGTTAATGAAGTACTTAACATTTATTATATTAGTTAACAAGGATATTAGTACCAAGATTAACGTACATATTTTAAAGTGTAAATCGATATATCAATATCAAAAAAAATATTTAATGCAAGTATGAGAGATAAAGTAAATATATAAGCATTTTAAAGTAATTCAAGGTAATATAAAGTAATTAAAAAATATGAAAAAACAATAGTTTCTTATATTATTATATTATTTTAATTTTAGACAGTTTAGAGAAATATTATATTGCTCGTGTAATGCAAAACAAACGTAACTGCGTTTCGAATATTTTGAAATAATTTTTCAGTAGTCAGTTTAAAAATATATTACGTTTTATCCAGCCATGTAAGAGTAAAATAACTATGTTGCTAGACACGTTGGTTTTATATTCAAATGATATTAGATTTATTATAACTGCAAAGAAATATATAGACCGATAACAGCAAAATTAGATAAATAGCAGATGTTATCTTTTTACATAAAAAAGTTGGTAATTTTCATGGATATTTCTACATTTTAAACTAAAAAATTACGATTTTTGAACACGTGGTTCTTTTGTATTAAATGAGCGATATTTGTTGTCACAACTTAGTAAAAAGTTAACACCGTTTTGTCGATCTCGTTATGTTAGTAGATAGCGCGTACGCGGGATAGCACCTAGCAAACGGGAGTCACGGATTCAAGCCCGTGCTGGTCACAATTTTTGAAAAATGTTTATGTTTATGTAGGACATGAACTAGAAATAGTTGAGTTAATAACTGACAATTATTATTACTGGTAAAATTTTTTTAAAAATCAATCTTCACATTCTGAAGATCCATATGCTTTGTTTGGGAGCAGCTATCGATAAAAAAAACACAGTGATACTCGTATATACTTTTGTTCAACATTTATTTATAAACATCGTCAATTATGACGTTTTTTCTGCAATAACATATATGTATATCATTTATTGATTTGTAATTGCAAAGCTATAATATTTTATGACTTAAACATAATATTTTAACACTTATGATAAAAACGTAGTTCTTGAAGTTCATATTATTGTAAAATATTTGATAAAAAATAAATACGATTATGTTACTAGCAAATATCAATAATTTAAGGCTTTTCTTGTGATATTTTCTCTCAGAATAGCAGTTTTTTATAAACTGTAACATAATATTTTAAGTACGATACTGAATCGTGTATGCATATATTATGAACAAAAATATTGAATGTTATGCGATTATTATGAAAACGATATTTGAATTATTATATGAAATTTTAAATGTAATATGAATCCAGTATTTGTATTTTTAAGTTTTCTTTAATAAATGTAAAAAATATGAATAACGTCTTTAAAACTGATGACAATTTCAGTCACTGTCAAAGTTTTCCGTAAAACTGAGTTAGCAAATCAAAAAAGTACTTTTTTTAAATTTATGTACGTTTCGAGTCGGATAAGCGTTTATAAAAAAACATCATTAGGCGAAAAAGTTTAACTGCCAATTGACGTTTGCATAAAATTTGCGGGCAACTGCTTAAAGAGGTGAAGAAAAAACGGAGAATGTTGTAGCGGGTGTCGAAAATATGATATTCTGGATACATTGAGGAAAATTAGAGCAAGGTGTGACGGAGTGAAAAATAAACAATGTCGGCTGGGACCGGAATACTTGGCGTGAGTAGGCACTACATCAGCATTAAGAGTCATGGCAAAGCCTTTACGCCTCTTATCAAAAACAATTCGTCATCTTAGAGAAATATTTAAACAGCAAACAGGTTAAATATCAATATAACAAATTTCATAGTAACGAAAATTTCAATAAAACACTCATAATTTTTTTACAAAAACTTAATTAACAAAGAAAACATTTTCATTAAGAGTATGTTTTAATGCCTTACATACACACGTATCAATATTTATACTTTGTTAAATATTCATATAAAATAAGAAAATTATAGTATTTTCTACAGTTTTTTTCTTTAAATGATGCAACAAAACTTTACTTTAATGAAGTATATTTTATTACGAAGTTTGCTATAGAAAAATTGAAATTTATAAAATACCTATATATGTACATATAAAGATATGTATTTTTGTGATTAATATTAAGACATATTTAGATATATAAATACGAGTTATATACGTAATGTATTTTTTTATCAGTTTTTATGATGTGATTAAGTACGACAAAGTTTATTAAAATGAAAAATATTTAACAAATTATACACATTTTTACACACACACATATATACATATATAACGACCGTATTTAGACAAAAGGTTTTATTTAACCCTCAGCTTTTTTAAAAGTACTTTTATTTGAGAATCACAATGTACGCAACTAAATACACGTTCTGTCGAAAGGAATTAAGCAAAAAAAAAACATTTTTGAAAAAGAACAACCTACTAAGTTTGTGTAGAAAGAAAAAAGCATTAATCCTCAATTTTAATGTTTTGTCTTTAATAACTTTTTGAATCATCCGATCAAGAAAATGAAACATCAAGTCATTGGTCATCATGTACTTCAAGTTTATGTTAATGTGCCTTTGACTGAAAATTATTAAGAAACGTTTTTTGTGCTCCCTGGAAAATTTGTTTTGTGAAGGTTAATCCTTTTTGCCTAAATACAGTATATATATGTGTGTGTGTACATTTGTTTGTTTTTCGGCAATGGAAGAATTGTTTGTGATCTTTTCGAGTACAAGAGAGTACAAAAAATAGCATTACCCTTTGGAAGAAAAATCCTTGAACGTTCTTTCTTGTGAGTGATGTTTTATGAATATTTTTTGTGAATACATTAAAAGTGTTGAGCGTTGAACAAAGTTTCACATTTAGTTCCCTCTGTCAATGAGAAAAGTCATTTGAAGTGAAATTTTGACTTCTCGTTTGGATGTATATTGTTTTATTTTGCACCGTTATGCATACTTATAAAATATTCCATTGAACAAAAGGCTAATATAAAAAATATATTTTAGTGCTAAATTCCGTTTTATAATTTTGATTTTGTAAAAAGAAGAATATACTTATATAATAACCACAAAATATTATTTCTATTCATATCGGATTTCCAGCTCAAAAGTGTGATATAATATGTAAACGTGTTAAATATGCACACTCATTTTCTTCAGAAATTTGACTTATAATATCGACATTAAAAAATTTCATTCTTTTATTTATATAGAAATTTTATAAAAATATCATTCTTAGTTTATTATTTGTATGAAGAAAGAAGTTGATAACTTTATCTATCGAAGATTTATTAAAAACATTTTCGTCTCATAATTTTATCGGAAAAGTAAGTATTTTTAGCAAAAAAATTTATATACATATAATAATTTATTTTATTTTAAAGTTTACTTTAGAGTTCTATTATAAATGATGATAATACATAATTTAACAGTTTAAATTTTGGTAAAATAGAGAATGATTAATTTAAATTATAATTAAAAATTTTAAACTATATAAATTTAATTGAAAATGATTTCTAAATTAAACTTCTCTGATATGTGTCACTCAAATATTTCTCATTTATAAATAAAAACAAATTATAAAAATGGTATTCACATGTAATGAATGGGCCAAGAAAGTATTTCTTATGTTCAATGAAGATATGAGTACACTAGTCGCCATGGAATCAAATTGGTTGAACTGATAATTATCGGTTACCAATCAAAAAATCTTTTAAGGCAATATATATAATAAATACCTATATACTATATTTCAGAGCGGGTATATATTAAAAAAATCACTTATTATTCTGAAAATTTATATATATATATTGTAATTTAGATAATACATTTTGTAATCTTTTGCGCAAAACTACAGAAAATGATTTAATACTTATTATATATGAGGAGTGTATTTCCAATGTAAATTTATAGCAGTTCAATAAATTTATGAAAAATGCCAAAAAAACTGTTTACGGTGTCAATATTGCATATTTTTCATTTAAAAATTGTTTTATTTTTTATTTTATATTACAATTGGATGTAACAGAAAAATATGTAATATCGACACTGTAAACAGTTTTTTTTGCATTTGCCACAAATGTATTGAAGTGGAATAAATTCACTTTGGATATACACGCCTCATTTAATTATAGTACTGCATTATTTTATATGGTACTTTTTAACTTTTTAAATTTAACTTTTTGTAATATTCAAATATTGCTGAAAGTAAAATTGAAACAGTATATATAATAAAATTAATTAATATTAAAAATGTCATGGGTTGCTTATTTTTAAGAATATTTAGAGAAGTACTGTACAAAATAAAGCATTTTCAGAATATCAATTATTCATAATGATCAGCGGAAAGGTTTTTCTATATATTTTTTCTTATTAAATGAATTGGAATTCATTACTGAGGAAACCTTATTTTCGAATAAGGTTTACATACATTTTCAACAAAATGCCTCGGCTACCATTGGTGAATACTAATTTAAAATAAATGTATTGATTAAATCATTAAAATTCCGAAACAAAACACGATAAAAATTCAACCCTTTTGATTAAAGTTACAGTTCTTAATTAAAACGGATGGCTATGAATATTAACATCGTTAGGCCATTATGGAAAAAAAGAAATTCGGACTGCGCCGAGTTAAGCGTCGAGGAAAATTTTTCGGCGCCGGAAAATAGACGCTGGCGCTTTTTGCCGAACGTTGTTTCCGCCGGAATGAGACTCTTAGCTTTTCCTAAGCTTGGAACCATCTGCTTTAAACTTTACAAAGAATAAGCAGAATGCGAATTGCAAATACTAAGTGACAAATTCACGAAGTAGTATTATATGCTTACGGTAGATGAATTTAAAGAGAATTTAATTTTAAAAATCCCTTAAAAACTATATTAAATTAAAATAGTAATCATTCAATTTAGATGGCCAAGTATTTTTATTTGTGTTAAAAGATGTATACGAAAAGACTCACAATTTTTTAAATGTTGTAATAATAGATTTGAGAAAAAAGGTTACGTGGCTTATAGACGATCTTTTATAACAGGTTGCTTTAAACTTAGAATTTATTAACACCTAAAATAGCCAATACACATACGAGTATCAAATAAGAAATTTGGCAGTGCCAAATAAGCAAACATTTTCCTTCAACTGCTATCAATTATTTTTAAATCTCTATATTTAATGATTTTAGTTTCGTATAGGAAATTTCTTATTTATATTACGTAAGTAGAATATTATTTCATATTAAACGATTGGTAAGATATCAACAATTGTTAGGATATTGTATAATTTATAGTATTAAATGCTTTTACTGTTTGTTTTTACTAAATTTCACACCAGCGCTACCAGTACGAAAACCGATTTGTCATGTGACATATTATTTTGTTATATAAATGTACACATTTTCAACTCTATATTATAGTAATTTATCGATAGGTATTTCTGGGGAAAATTCATAGTAAAAACTTCTAAACCAATACACCAAAAACATGTTTACGTAGTTTGCATCCCTTACAAGACTTAGCGAAGAGGGTCGAAGGTTTTGTTGGCTTGTGAAGTCTTAACTTGTTTATAGAGTTAGTAAGCTTTCATATTTCTTACTATGAATGTACTATAATAATATTCTATATAGGTTTAGTCTCTTGAATTCAAACTTTGATTACATTTTTACGATATGTTTATAATGAGTGATATTATTTTTTAAAAAAAGGAATTTTCTAAAAATATACCTATTTAATATTGAATATTTTTTGGTGATCGTAATTTGAATGCAGTATGTACTCATCTCCACGGTGAAATAAAAATAAGATGAAAATGTTGAAAAAATCTTTTTTCTCAACACTTGGTTATAATACACATAAAGCATTAGATTATTTTTAAAAAAGCTCATTTATTGTAGTTTAAGATTTTTTCAATTTAGTATCGTATAAAAAGTCATTATAAATAAAATTTTGTTATATTTACAGTGATTTTGTGGACTGTATTTGATTGTAAAAAGACGTAGAAAAAGAATCAATGTTATTATAAAAGTATGATTTATTTACTCATTATAAACCTTTAGTGGACAGTATTTATTTTTAAATAATTAAACTTTTAAGTGTAATTTTACAATTTATATATATACTATTTATTATATTTATTTATATATATATGGCTGGTTTTCTATGTTATGGAATATAGAACTTTTGTATTTTTTTAACGATTTGAAATGTAGTAATATATGATAATAACCTAGGTCAGCCGTCTCTAACCCATAAGACAGAAAAACAAAATGGTGACAGGGCATGTTCAAAGACAGACTCTTTGTTTTGCAACCCAAAATCTTTCTTAAAATTTTGCCTAATAAATAAAAATATTGTAGATCGGTTTTCTTTTTTAATATCTATTTTTATTTCATGGATTCAATTGTATTCAAAGTTTTATACATAATTATAATAAAAGTTATATATATATATAAATAGTTGGAAAGTTTCAAAATGTACAAATAAGTTGCTGACCGCTGGCTTAAAAAATATTTATTAAAAAGGGTGTAAAATTAAATTAATAAGATTTTTTTTCTGTGCTATTTTAAAACTATCAAGTAATTTCATATCACATGTAATTTTTTTGTATGATATAGTAATTTGTTTTTACTAAGTGTTTCATTAAGTGTTCGTTTTTTAACATTTAGTGCAAGTATTTTGTTCAATAAACGTAAAATTTTTGATAAGCAGTATTTTTCATAACGAATCGTATATGAATACAACACCTGTGTCGACAGCAAGTACGTTCAAAATGGAATTATATTTTTAGCTATTCCGCGTGATAACTCAAACATACCCGTCAGTGTTGGAATGAATAATATCGGTGAATAACTGAGTTTTGTGGGAATCTTTACAACTTTCTATCCAGTAAATTATTCATTTCGTACATTTTACGCGGATCGCGCATTGAAACTAGAAGCGTAGAAGGAGATGGCGGGATAAAGAGAGAGATGGGAAAACAGTTGAGTAATAGTCTGTGTTACAATGGTTCCAAAATTATAAATTATAAGTTTATTTTAAGCTTAAAATTAGTAATAATTGGCGGTCTGGTTATACAATGTTGCCAAATATAGAATCATTGACATGTTACAACTGTTTATGTAAATGTTAATATTTTACACGCGCTATGATGTAAGTGCAGCATTTTTCAAATAAATGCCAAATAGATATAGAGAAAGATGCTAATATGCAATCTACGAACAATATTATGAATGCTGATGAAGATATTTTAAATAGAAATAAAATATTATTCTGCCAAATTGGCTATTTTATTATTTGAAAATATCTTAAATATAATATATTTTACTTAAAACCTTACCGTTATTTCCATTCAGTCATTTAAAATGCAATTGTTTAATTCAAATCAGTGACTATAGAACCTCTCAAAGGAAAAACAATTTTCACAGATCCATCAAAATTGGTTGTTTTTTTAAAAAATATTTAACCAAACACAGTGATATATCACAGTATGTATATATAACATAATACAATCACTCTGATGCAACTGTTTAAAGTTGATCACGCAGTTAAATATTTAAGATAAAAGTAAATTCTGCATATAAGTAAGCATTAAAAACGTAATTATTTACTGTGGGTAACAAACAGATATATTGATTATAGTGATTTATTTGTCTACATTACGTAATGTATTGAAGAAAAAAATGCTCAATATGTTTTCTGCCAAGAATTTAAACTTTTAAGTAAAAAGTATGGTTTTTGATTCCAAAATAACTCATATAT
>JAPMAE010000160.1:14455-25495 GCA_036584705.1 Rhyacophila sp. 25_7 | reverse complement strand
ATTATTAGCTGAAATATTATGCGTTCATGTCCTGACATATAAACGAACAAACATTTGAAAAAATTATGATCGGCTACAAACTGACAAAACCGAATTTACAACCAGATAATCTTTATTTATTTTTATGTGCAATCTTGTAAGAAATCTTAAAACATACATTATTTCAATATGTTAACTTTCCACTTAGGATTGACAGAAGACAACATTATTTATAAAGGAGGTAATAAATATGTATCATTAAAAAACGTGAGAGGCAACGTTGATTTATATGTTGTACAACTAGAGTACTCAAACTTTACGATCTTAGATTCAAAAGCAAATGTTTTATCATTTAAGACAAGAAGCGGAAGCCTATTGTTAACATGTACTTAAAAATAAACATTTTAAAAAGAAAACTCATTTTGAATTGAAAATAATACGCCTGAAAAAAATGCATTAGCGGCGTGAATATAAAGTAACTACACGTGTTCGGCAAAATGTTCACTCACGTTTGACGTCATATTTTTTTCTACAATATTGCAAACACTCATTCTTCTGGCAAGTGTTTCCAATATGTCTATCAACTCTTGCCAACGTTAAAAAGGTAACTTATTCTTAACATGGCTTAAAAGCATATTTCAGCGCGATAAAAGCACACAAACAGTATCACTTTACGCTATCAAAATGAAGTCTAAATTTAGAATATTGAGCTATAGATGAATACAAAAAAAAAATAGTTGCGAAAAACCGGAAGCCAATAATAAAATAATCAACTGAAAAATTGTTTTATCAATTACTAAATTTACTGAACAATTTATAGAGTAAATATTAAACGTAAGAGTTCAAATCAAGAAGCTTGAAGTATTTATAAATAAATATTGACATAATCATCTAGGATGCCTCTTACGAATTAATAATACTGTTCGTAGATATTGATACTCGTACAAGAGAAAAAAACATAGGTGATACATTTGCGTACAAATATACATTAGAAGCAAAATTATAATGCCGAAACCCAAAAATACTTTATTATTAATGTCATTGAGAATTCTGGCATTCTGGGTATTATTAATATGAATGTGCCAGATAACTAATTGAGATGTCGTTATCCCAAAACGTAAACATAATCAGCAAGTACTTGTGCCAACACGGAGAGCAATGATTATATTTAAGGGAATTATGTTCAATATTGCCACTTTTCACTTGGGTGAGAGTGAGTTTAATTAAAGTTTGTTCTATGAATGATTTTTGATTTTTGAATACGTCAATCTAATAAGCTTATTCGGTCATCTGCTTCAAATATATTTTCTGATTTTTATTTGTTTTCAACAATGTGTTATTATCTCTGTATTTTTTAACTATTGTAATAGTTTTTATTATTAAGGTTGTATTTCATTAATGCATTATTTTAATCTCGCCACAATGTGTGCGTATTAAATTAACATTTTTTTATGTTCATAAAGTTTAAAAAAAAGTTTTCTCAATAATTATCAAATAAAAATATAATAAAAATAACTGATTTTTTCAAGAATAGACCAATAAAATCTTTTGTCTGCGACAAATATTTTCTTGATGAAATATGAAGCGTTGAACTTGGCTTTGCTATGTTCTGAGAATGCCTGAATCGCACCTCAACCTGACATGTCTCTTCTTCAAGCGAACCAGATGCCGTTGTCCCGAGAGGCAGATGAACACCTCACACAGGATATATTTGGCGGTGTTACATGACATGGGAAGATGCAAAAAGACTGGCCAGCGGCAGGGACTCGTGGATATAACATGTGATATCTATAGGCTCCGGCTAATGGCCATGACGTTGCTTAAGAAGTTGTTTTCTTGGAAGATAGATAATCTCGTTTATTTTAAATGTTACATATATTACCACATGTTTATAATATAATAAAGAGTTTTAAAGAAAATTAATAAAACTTGCATAATAATAAAATAATGATTATGAAGTATACATAGTTCTGAATGAAGTATTGGTTTATTAAATGTAACATCTATTTGTATTATTTTTAACAAATAATGTAATAGCACATTCTACAATATAAAAAATATTGTCTATATTTAAAAACCGTCGATATTATAAAAAAAAGGATATATAGACTGGGGTGCTATATAAATTATTTAGTAGATTTAAAATAAAAAAAATATGCAGTAAGTAATTTCGTTTAATTTACAGCAGGTTGAATGACGCTTGCCTACGTTACGTATATGCGTCAATGGTAGGGGAAGCCTCTTCGTGTGTAAGTCAACCTCGCAAATGAAAATAATAATAATAATGAAAAGTTTCGCCTCCTCACCCCCTAACGAATGTTTGTCCAAATTGTTACATGGCGGAGACGCGTGACCCGCGTGCCGAGCGGAGTCAAGATATTGTGGGCATCTATCTTGCGCGCGGTGCGTGAGTGTGGAGGAACGCACGTTTCGATTGCGCACGCCTATGTTACAAGGGTAGCAGTGTTGCCAACTTGGCATACGTCATTCGAAAATTAGGTATTCAATACTTGAAAATAAATTGTTTTTATTGTATACGTCGGAGGCTTAGAATCATAAGAGCGAAACTACAAAAATGGCTATTTTGAGTTAAATACTAAATTGACATTCAAAAAATATTCTATTAGTGACAGAAAGATGAAACTCAACGGATAAATGGTTATCCAGATAAATTTGGGTGAAACTACAAATAAAATGAAACGTTTCAAGACAGAAGTAAGAAAAGAATTATCTTTTGAAAACTGTTTTGTTCTATATCTCAAAACTGTGTCTTTATAGTTTCGTCCATAAAATCTTAAGCCCTGATGTGGTACATATAAAAACATATAAATTAGTGGAAAAATACTTTTTGGAAAAAAAATCATTCTTTAAGTACTTGAGAACCAATGAATGAAACACAAGCGATTTAGCCCTAATATAAAGAATGTTTTGAGGGTAAGAAGTCTCAGATGTGCAGGTCATGTTGTAACGTGTAATAAATCTGGAACTCTCAAAAAGATGTTTAAAAACGCTCTAGTAAAGTCTATCTAATGGTAGGTAACGAACCTAAAGACTCATAAATGTTAAATGTGAAGAACTGGAAAGAGCGAGAGAGCGAGAAAGGTCTGGAGGGAGATTGTTTAGTCGTCCATAGAACAGAATGAATCGTAGTGTAACATTTAAGCTTTAAATGCCACACAGAGTACAATAAAATATGTTGTAATTTTCGTTAAAGAGACATGCAATGAAGGGTTAGTGTAGGGTTTCTGCGTATTAACAACAGTATTGGGACAAGTTCAGACGATGCCGTTTTTTCCATAATATAAGTGTTATAAATGAAAAATATTTATACATTTTCGTCAGTATACTGGCAAAAAGAGTTACGTAATGACCGTTTTAACCTAATAATGAAATTTGTTAGATTTTCGATTTTCATCTGTTAGCATAGAAAATTAACCATATTCTTTGCAATCTTTCTGTAATATCAAAATATCACCTATTACGTCGTTATTGAATATTTTATTACCGGAAAAACACCTTAAACCGACTATAAATTATTTAGCTAATCATATTAAGTGTTTCTAGGTATATTGTAATTCTAGAAAGACTTACCCCTGTCCCAAGACTGTCCCAGTCGTCTTAACATATTATAGTTAAATGTGTGTAAGAAACTCTCTAAGTCTTAAAATCAACGCTCTCCAAAGAGTGTTTATTCACTTAATACGTTCTGCCAGTATAACGAAAATATATTGTACATAGAATAAAACATATTAGAATACAGATGTAATCTTACGAGTACTTTTATTTCCATGCATACTCTCCAAAAACCTTTCTTAAAAATTTTAAAGTAAAGCAATATATTATTGTAATTTACATTTTAGATATATAGATGTGTTATTTTGTGAATATTAAAAAAAATGTTCCAAATACTTTTTGGCTAGAAACATACCGATTCTAATATATAATAATTCAAAAATATCTATAGAAAATTAATTCAGGTATTCTCAAAATATTGTACACATTTTCAATAAACAGATAGCGTAGATATCGTGAAAGGTTACAGAATAAGTCGCAATTTAACTATTACGAAAATCGAATTAAAAAAATGTGCTAATTAAGTAAACAATTTAAATAATTAATCATTTATGGAGTGGCAACATTGTAACTGCGCTCGCTTCCGTTAGGTGCTAATACTTGGTACTTATTTTTAATTTATCGTCCGGATGGAAGACAGGAAGAAAATTAAAATACAAATGTTAGTTGGATGTTCCTGGAGTGTTTTATTAATATTGTCGCAGTGTGGCACGGGTACTACGCGGTGAAAAAGGGCGGGGGCTAGGATATAATCGGATTTTCGCATATTATTTCGGTGCCAGCTTCTATTTTGTGGTATTTTTATAATGCTCCGCTACGCAATTAATACATTTGCATATTATTATCACGCCGCCGAATTTATTGCGCTGAAAATCTACCACCGGAAAGGAACTCCGCTGAAAATTAAGGATTATGTATTAAAAAAATATCTATACGTACAGCTACGAGAGGATGAAAGTACGTAAAAATAAATTCACATAATATACTATGTGAAATTATACAATGGAAGAATTTTTTTATATGTAGTCGAATGCAATGATTTTAAAAATATAATAAAAATTGCTGACTAATGATGTACTTTTTGTCGAAAAATACAAACAGTAGCATAGATTTAAAAAAAAACTATATAATCCTCAATTTATCATATTAATGTGATATTATTGCCACATTATGTACTTAATTTAGAAAAACAGTGACAGGATAAGCTTTTAGTTCCGTTAGTCAAATTCAAAAAATACTGTATGTTAGGTTAACAAAGGTACAAGAGTATGGATGCGCATATAAATACATCCGCCCAAAACTCACTTTGAAGAGGAATATACGTATATGTACGTTAAGTACCAAGCAGTAAAATACTCGTATATATTATTTATGCGTTAAATAAACATAATATAATAATAGTATTGCATACATATACTAAAATTCAAAATTTAAAGCTAGATTTATTAAAAAACTTTCCCCCAATAGTCAACCATAATTAAAAATACTCACTTCTAGAGAGGTTAAACTTTAAATTATTGTTTTTTAAATTTAGAAATAAGATAAGAAAAGTACTAATATGATTTAATTTTCATAATAATTCAGTACATAAGTTTAAATTAAATGAATAATTGTTAAATAAGCCTTAAATATATCGATTAAATTCATTATTCGTACTATTTGCGCTTAAAATGATAAATCTCAATTGAAAATGATAAAATAAGTATATTTCCATATGAGATGATAGTATCAATAATTTCGTTGTGATATATTAAATCAGTGAGATATCCATAAAGTATAAGTTCATTTACTATTCGAGGAACATTGAATAACGTCGTAAGGATTTCGTAGAGCTTAAAAAGTGTTTTTCGATATCTCAGCAACAACGTGAAATTGAACAGTTGAAAGCCGACCTCGTAGACCGGGATAATCCCGTCCGGTGGTTTCATTCTAACAAGCTTTCCTCAGAAGCCTCTTATATTCGCAAAACACCAAGTAAACTTAACTTTCCCACTTGGCTATAATAAAGAAACGACTAAAGAAAATCTCGTAATACAACGAAGTGTATTTCACACGTGCCCTTTCCTGAGTACATTTAAAGGAATGTGTATTATCTGAATGTCAATAACTAGTTCACTCCTGCAGCGATATCTTTGTTCACCTCTTACCTTCTTTTTATTTAATATACAGTTTTATAGAGCCTTTACATTTTCGACTGACGTATTCCATTCATTTAAACTATTTATTAAAATTCTCTGGTTGTATCTTTAATATAAATAAGTTTATTTTAGTTTTTCAGTCGGTTATTGATAATACTTACATCACTAATGTTTTTTGATGGTACATATAGTTTTTTAATATACTGAACATAGCCTTAAAATGTCAGCTTTTATGGATATGTGAATGATGGGAGTTTTTTTACGTTTTATATAATAAATAAGATGTATAATGAACACAATTCTTCAAAACATATTGTAAAATTGCCTTTACGAAAAAGTCTTTCTAACTAAAAGCTTATAAAGAAAGCGAATATGTATGGGTAAAAACAAGTTTTTATGTCAGTCATACATTATGTGTAATACATCACTAATGTTTCTTGGTGGAACACATGGGTTTTTGAGAGTATATACACTAGATAGCCTTCGAATTCAAGGTTGTATGGCCATGTTTTCCCATTATATAAAAAATAAAGATGAGGCGTTATTAGATGGGTCGGCAGTGTGGTGATAATGTCAGAATCACATCTTAACTGGACACGCCTCTTCTTCAAGCCAACCAGATTAAGTTGTCCGGAAGGGTTACCGAACACCATAAACAGAATAACAGGACGGCGGCATGATATACTAGTAAGATGATCTAAGATGACTGGTCAGCGACAAGGACTCGTGTGGTGTTCATATGATCTAAGGGGTGTGATATGATTTAAGAAGAAGAAGATCGTCATATGAACGTTGGGAGTTTTTGATGTTTTATAAATGAGCTTTATAATGATCACTATTCTTCACAACCTGTTGTAAAATTGCTTTTGGGAAGAAGTCTTTCTAGCAAAAAGCTTGCAGTAAAGAAAGAAGATATGTACGAGTAAAAACGACTCATGGCAAAAACGATTAAAAACATATCATCATAGTACTAACAAAAGACGTAAAGTCGAAAAATTACTGTTTTGACCTGATAATGCAGTTTGGTAAATTTTCGCATACTCTATCATCTGGTAAAAAAAACCTTAGACACATTCCTTGTACTTTTTCTGTAATTTTAAAATGTCACTGCCTACTTAGCCGATTTTGAATAATTTACAACTGGCAAAACACATTTAACCGACTTAGGATTATTTGGTTTCTATGTATATTCTGGAAAACACGTCAATAAGACTTACAGTCCTAGTTGCCACTCACATTTCAAAAATTAACTGTCTCAAAACAATCTTTTTTGACTTAACGCGTTCTACCAGTATACTGACAAGATATTTTATATATGTAATTATTTTAAATATTGAAATATTATTATAATATAAATTAGAATTAAGCAATCACTCAATAATCCAATTATAATATTATTTTCGACAAAATATATTTAAAAAAAAAACAAGACCGGTTTTGTTTGTTACAACAATGACATCATTGACAATGTTGTAATAGACGAAACAGGTTTTGATGTCTTGAAATACATTTTAAACAAAAAGTATAAAAATGGTGATATAATTTAAAGATGTGTATACTGTAATAAAAAACTTGCATATAAACACATAACGCATTTTGCAAGAATATTAAATTTTTTACTTAAAAAACATAAGAATACTTAAAAATACTGAAATATAATAACCAACACTTGTGGTCGATTAAATGATCAATAAAAAATGATAGTTCTTTAAAATTCTACAACCGCGTGACTGTTTTCTTATTTTTGACTTGATAAGATAACATATTAAGCCATATTTAAATCTATCACGTGACTTTCTATTTACTTTTTTAGCAGAAGTTTCTCGTAATCTTTTCGTCCCAGAAGATGTAATGTCGACTTTCGAGAAGCCATGACTTTTTGAGCATATAATGAATCATGTCTTTTATTAAAAACACATCAAAAGTTTATCTGCAATGATTTAGTTTTTAATAAAAATTTATGTTTTTTAATGTTTTGAATCAACCAAAATATAAGTTTGTGTCCAGTGAATTGCATTCAAAGTTGAATGAGTTAACTTGTCCATGGCACTTAACTGGTAAAAGGATAATTTTAATGTGCAGTTTTCTATGTCAATATGTACAACTTTGATACAGATATTGGCAAGGCCATTTAATTCTTCCACAGTCAAGAGTTGTTGTATAACAATGATTGATTTGCTATGAGACAGTGTGCTGAGATTTAAAAATAGTTTATTTATGAAGATAATACAAGTGTATTTACGTTATATAAAATTTGAGTAGTCTTAACACATATAATATATTGTAAAACTAAACACGCGTTTAATAGAAATCTAGGAAAAATATTAAATAGATAAAATAATTTGACAAAAGCAAGTGTAACTGATAACTTTATTCCTAAAAAAAAACAGATGATATTTTAAATACTATTCATTTCATAATGTGTTGGCGATAAAGAAATATATTAAATAATTTTACAACTTTCATTCATTCATATAAGTGATTTAATTTAACTTGTGAAGTAAATAAATTACTTAGTGAAGTTGGCGTCAAAATAACACACCTCCGCAAAGATGTTCAAAATAGTAATTAAGAAAGAGACAGCTATAGATGTAAACAATTCAAACTAGTACAGAGAGCGCCTATTAAATAAATATTCGATTAGTGTCAGAAATATTAATTAATTTCCAAATCAAAATAAACAATTATAATAAGACTAATTATAATTAGACTTATATTACGTGATTGATAAAGCGAATAAATTAAATACAAACATACTAGCTGAAACCCGGCATGCGTTGCTACGCCAGTCAAAGAAACAATTTTTTTATTCATTAATTCTGTAAATAGTATTTTATTCAAGTGCTTTAGGATACACTATATTTTTAGCTTTTCCGTCGTGCGCGAAAATGAATAATTATGTAGACTGTCCTACCTGTGAGCATGCAACATGTTGACCGTATTTAAGTAAAAGGGAGTAACCCTTACAGATTAAATTTTACAGAAGGTCCAAAAAATCTGTTTTAATGATTTTTAGTCAATCACATTAATACGAACTTGAAGTGCATGACGACCGATAAATTAGTGTTTAATTTTCCTGATCTGATAAATAAGAAAGTTAATGCTTTTTTCCTTTCCATACAAACTTAATAGATAATTCTTCACATTTCAAAAAATTGAGGGTTGATATAATTGACCATGTGAAAAACATGGATTTTATAGATTAAATCTAGAATATTTCTGTTGTATGAAATGTAGCTTTTATGTACGTTGTTTTATAAAATAAATAAATAAATAAATAATTGATGTTTCGGCTTACCTTCATTTTTTCTGCTAAATATTGGCTTTTTAAGCCGTTCACCTTTTTTTATAACATCGATCGTTCATTTGCTAAATACCATAGGTTTATTTATTGCCGAAACAATGCATTTTCCAGTCTTGTGTTTCGCTTTTTGTAATCCAGGAGGCGAGTATTAAAAATCATTTCATACTTTTTGTATTCAGAAATTATTATTTTAGTTAAGAATACGACACGTAAACTTGCCGTCTACCATTTTCAAACGATCTGTCAAATCCATAAACTAAAATGAAATTGTTTGTCGATTATTTTGATCCTATTCGTTATAACTACGGGTTCTAAATAGTATGGCAAACTCGTAAAAAGAAGTTTTTTTTTTATTTAATGTAATTATTGAAATGTAGATATCGTACATTAACTTTATTGGTCCAGAAACCATCTCGTATATATAAATAACAATTCGGAAAAGTTTCAACGCAATCGGATTACTGACAAAAGAGACTATTTGGAACATAGACACAGAGATTCATTTATATATATAGAAGATATTTTTTAGGAATAATAAAAAAATATTTTTGAAATTACTAGTATAAGAAAAACAAAAACATATATATTTTCTTCGTCTACTGCAATATCCGTCGCCGAATCCAAGTAACTACTCGTACGTATCTCGAAAATAGAAAATAAGGTTTAAAAGATTTTACACGGCTAATAATCGTCAGTTATTAGCATAACCGATTCGGTCTATGCCTTGGTTCTAAATGTATATGAAAAACCGGTGGCCATTTGGCCAAATACACGATTTGAATCCGCGACCCAATAACTCGTAAGTCAGATGCGTTATATACTTACTTACACGCAGTCAACTGTATTCATTTCAGCTTTATGTAATTATAAAAAAACATAATAATTCGGAGAATATTATATTTTATCCTCTATGTATGAACACGATTAATGATTATAATACTGTAAGTGTTGATTAAACTTCTAAAAAAAAAAAACGAGACATTAGAGTTGTATTCATAATAAATTATTGTATTGAAAACAGCATATGTTAAAAATATATATTTTGGTGCACCCGATGCACCTGCTTTGTTTTGTGATATTTAATGTTTTAATCGAAGCTCAGCGGTTAGACGGTTAAAAATACGATACATTGAATAACCGAAAATGAAATAATGATTAAATACCACAAAAAGCAGCACATACTTTGACAATATGTTAAGAAGTTTTACAAATATTCATGATAAAGGAGTTCAACGAGCAGCATTTCATTGTTAGATTAAAACCCATTCTGAAATGAACATATAATACTGATTTATATATTATACCAGTCATTGAAGGTTGAAGACAAAAATATCTTTTACGTTCCAAAGAGCGAAGGGCGGATTGGCGATTAATTCCAAGTTGATGGCGTTTGTTTTCAGAATGGGCGGAAGTATCTTGGGCGGGGTTGGCCGTTTGAAGATTTGTTTACCCGCCCAAGCTAAGACGATGGAATCAGGGACGTACTCACAAAGAGTGGCGCGCTGAATCCAAGTACAGATTGCGTTTACAAGTAGAATAGTTTTACACTGAATGGAGCTTAAAAAACAATTTGTATTTAAATATATGTATGTACTCGTATACTCTAATTTGAAAAATTCCACATTAAAAGAATTATATACTTGAATAAATATAATCAGATAGATTAATCTAATAATTAAAAAAAATAGATATAAAACCGAAATTGTTGTAATTAATTTCAGTTCTTTGATAATTATTTCAATGTTTGAAAGATAAAGATACATTTTTATTCTTCTCATTTCACAGACCTTAAGCATACCAGAGAAAAAAATCATTAAATTCATAGGCTCAAGTCCTGTAGCTTCTTTCAATTTTATCTAATGTTTATTTATTTGTATTGTAAATTTATTTATTGTACGTAAATCTGAAATGGTTGAGCTAATTATTCACAACTATTACTCGTAAAACTCTCTAAAGAAAATCTTCATACATTGAAGATCCCATATGCTCCACCTCCGAGTATATAAGGAATTTAAAAAAAATAAGATATATTTTTTATAAAATTCA
>JAPMAE010000159.1:11238-27147 GCA_036584705.1 Rhyacophila sp. 25_7 | reverse complement strand
ATCTAATGTAAGACCATTTGGCCATTTCACTTCAAACGAAACAATGGTTTGTCTGTGAGTTCCATCCATACCGGCCCTTTCAATTTTAGGTTCCACTCCCCAGTCAGTCCAGAACATCCAACTGTAAAATAAAATTAGTTATTCTCAATTGATATCAAAGGACAATATTGAGACGAAATACTTTTCAGAGCATATCAAATTGGTTACTTTTAAAAAAGCTAATACTAATTTCCATCATCAAACTAATGATAGCATAAATAAAAAAAACTTATTTGTGAATACGTTTTCATAATAGTACAGGACGCTATTTTTTTTAAAAATATTTCTGTCTGAGAAGAGCGTTCAATCTTTCTTTGAAGCCAAACGACTATATGTTAAACATAAGAAATAAAAATAAATAATCTTGTAAAATGATATAAAAGTATTGACCAAATATACAAGCAATGAAATGTGTAACTCATTATATGCTGATTGTGCGAGCATATGGTATGTCGATAGAAAGATCCGCTTAGCAGTGAAAGTGTTAATATTTTTAGTAATGTTATGAAAAAGATAACTAAAACAAACTAACCCATCAATAGGATTTAGGGCGATGGCTCTAGGTTCTTCCAGGTTATCCTTGATGAGGGCCTTACGCATATTGCCTTCAAGATTTGATAGTTCAATAGTATTTTTGCCAGTATCAGTCCAATAAAGATGGTTGTATATCCAGTCCACAGCAAGTCCATCAGATGTTATAAGTTGGTTGGAGATGACAACTATACGTTCGCTACCTTCATCAATCGGTGCTCTAGAATTCCAAACAATATCATTATATCACTGCTACTTTTTAATTTATGCAATTAAATTGTAGTATAAAATATTCCTTTTAAATTTTCATTACATTCGTATATTTTGCAGTTATTGTGACATTTCTTTCTGGTCTGAATTATTTCCCAAAAATATATCAAGAGAACTTCTTTATTATAAAATAGTCATATATTCTTTTTTTATATTTAGTATAATTTTGCGACTTTATGGGGAGATGTAGGTATTATAATTACAAAATAGTTGATTGGTCAAATAGAAAAATGTATGGTTAATTTACCAACATAATTATTTAATATTAATAATCATATAAAGAATTCTTATGAAAAATAAGGTTTATTTTGGTACTAAACTGAAAAAAAAATGAGCTCACTTATAAATTTTTTGTTCATTGACGTCACTCCAGAAGATCATTCCAGTTCTGAATACAAAATCCAAAGCAGTCGCCGACTTAGTATTGTTTACAATAGCTGTCATTTCATGATGGTCCAAGGAGATTTTTCTGATGTCATATCTTCGGGCAAACAATAGAGATGCATGACCTTCGGTTGCTTTACATTTAGTGAAATCTCTAGGGTCCCTCATGTATCCAACGTGACATTGGCATTTGAATGTTCCCTTTTCGTTAATGCATACTTGAGAACAGCTGCCAGGGTCATCGCATTCATTTATATCTTAAAAAAAAATGATATGATTCAGTAAGTATAATTACAATAATTTTCCATAACTTGTATTGGCAATGGAAGTTCTGCGTCGGAATTTCCGTCAAGTGTAGCGCTAGCCATAATGTACACAACTAAATACACATTCTATCAAAAGGAATTAAAACGAAAATGCCGAATTATTATTGAAATTCAGCTTTAGATTTTTAAAAAAGAACAACCTGTTAAGTTTGTGTGGAAAGGAGAAAGCATGAACTCTCAATTATAAATGATTTTATTTTATTTAGTTTTTTAATTATCAGATCAGGAAAATGAAGCACCAATTTCTTGGTTATCATGCACTTCAAGTTTGTGTTAATGTAACTGACTAAAAATCATGAAAAAACATTTTTAGTGCTTCCTTGAAAATTTGTTCGGTGAGAGTTAATCCCTTTTCCCTAAACACATTCGAATCTATTAAAAAATTAAAAGTAGGGGGACACGGATTTTTTTTCCAGGAAGGCGTAGTGGCATAATGGTTGGAAACTGCTGATCTAGGGTGAAAAATATAAAATGAAATAATTCTCTTAGATTCAAGCGATCTAGATGTCATTCTTAAACAAAAAACAACTTGATTTGTTATTTATACCTTCACACGTCTGGTTGTCAGTTAGTTTATAGCCTGGATTACAATCACAGTAATAGCCGGCAGGTGTATCTACGCATAACTGAGTGCAGCCATGGTTTTTCTCACACTCATTTATGTTGCATTTGTCCAAAGGTTCATCCTTGAAGTTGGGGCAGTCAGGCTTCTTGTCGCAGACTTTGGATAGAGGAATACAGATTCCACCACCGCAGTCAAAGTGAGTTCTTTTGTTACAACTTTGAGCAAGAGCAGCTGAAAAAATGTAAATATAGAAAAATTAAACATTTAATAATATCAGTAGTCAGAGGTAGTATGGAGTTCACTATGATTGTGAAAGAAAGCTCGTAGAAACAGCTATATCAGTATGTGTGAACAATATTTATCACTTAACCTGTCCAGGAGTATGGACGCACATCTGCGTCCGCTCAAAATTTGCTATGAAGAAGTATAGACGTAGATGTATGTCGAGAACCAAGTAATAAGTACTCGTTTATATTATTTATTTTATACATCAAATGAACACTATACAACAATAGTATTTCATACATTTAATAAAATTCAAAATTTAGAACTAGATTAATGAAAAAACTATTACTAAATTGTGCAACCATAGTTAAAAAACTCATCTTGGAGAGATTAATAATTAATTCAAATTGTATTGTTCGAATAAGGTGAAAACAAAGTTAGAAAATAATGACATTGTCTATTGAATATATAAATCGCTATTGAAAGATGTAATAATTTACTGGATACAACATGAATTCAATAGATAAGAGTAATAGTCATTTAATTAGGTGCATAAAACATTTTTATTTTGAGAATGCCAATCTCTCTCCAAATAAATCATTTGTTTAATGTATAATATAGTTAATCATATTAGAATTTTTCATTACCCTAAATAAGATTGTATTTAATAGGTATAAAGTACTGGAAAAAACTTACTGCAATTTAGTTCGTCGCTGCCGTCAGCACACTCGGCAGTACCAGAGCAATAGAGTTGTCCTGGGATGCATGATCTGTCTTTGCATTGGAATTGGTCAGCTCTGCACGTGGTGTTTGGACAACGGGCCGGATCTTCGTCTTCACCGCCAGGACAGTCGCGGCCGCCATCGCAAAGGAACGATTTGTGAAGGCAGGTGATGTGGTCCTTGCATTCGAATTCTGTTTGTGTGCATGGTGATGCCTTGGTGGTCATGTCAACGCAACCCTGTAAATATACGAAAAAAATATATATTTCACTAACAATTTCTATAGTCACATTTGTTAAACAATGCCAAGAAGACTGCATATTGGTGAAAACTGAGTGATGGGTAACTAAAGAGAAAATCTGCTACTTGTATACATATAGTTTTTTCGCATATCAGAGTTCACTATTTTTATATAAAAAGTACATCTAATGATATGGACATTGTTGAAAGTATTAATACAAAATTACCATTCAAAAAGATTCCAGAACCCGAGAGTCGTCGATTATTTTTAGTTGATAGTTTATTCTCTTCATATAAATTTCAACCTTAACATTTTTTTTTGTATACATTTTTAAGCAGATATTTTTACATACTATTTATTATATACATATAGAAATGTCTTCTGTTTTATTTAGGTAATAGTGAGTGTCGAACGTAACTGCTAGTGTTTATTTGCAAACAGTGGGAATAAAAATAATTTTACAATTTGGAGATTTGTATTGAAAAATCATTTTTTGATAACATTGTTTATTTATAAAAATAGAGATTCTATTTGTAGCTCTACCGGTTTTCAAACAATGCCATTCATAAATATATTTAATCAACACGAATTCATTTTGCGCGATTGTAAAGTTAGTATCAAATTTCCCTCAAAAAGAAATTAGAGATTATGATTGAACGTAATGAGGGAACTGTCGATCTTGTCAGTGATAGGAATCTGACAAATAACTTCTCAAACAATCATGAATTGAGCAAAGGAAACGAGACGTTATGGAAACGGCAAGCGATCTGTTTAAATTGAGAATGTTAATGTAGACAAAAGAGAATGAAACAAAGTTTGCAAAATGATCAATTAATAATTAAATTTGCTTAGCAATTTTAAGGTTTTACGTATTCATTTATAAACAACTTCTAGCTTGATGTTAAATCAATTCATTTTTAGATGTTTTTTTTAAATTTTATGTGCCCCCTTTACAGAATAAATTCATCATTTTCACTGCACGATAAATTGCAAAAAATATATTGCTTATTCGAGCAATTGTTTGAGTCATAATTTTCTAAACAGAAATTGAATAAATTATATAAATTTGTAGAAACCTTTTCATCAGAACCATCAGCACAGTCAGGGTCTCCGTCGCATCTCCACGCGATGTTTATGCAGTGGCTATTGCCACAGGTAAACTCCCCAGCTGAGCACGTCAAGGGCTTGCAGTTGAGCTCATCGCTTCCATCTTCGCAGTCACCGTCTCCATCGCACGCCCAGCGTGACTGAATACATTTTCCATTGGCGCACGTGAACTGATCTGATCGGCAGGTCTCATCTAATTGTATAAATCAATACTCGATATGAAAACACTTTAATACTTATCAATAGTTGACTTTATTTTAACAATAGTTTATTTCTTATATTGTGATCTCTGTTGAATTATGGATAAGTCTAAAGTTGTCAGTGTTTAAAAAATATTATATGTTGCAAATTCATCAACTAACTCGGCTTTTTATAATGATATTGAATATATTGAAAAACATATAGTTCGATATAATTGCCATTCAAATAATTGAAGATATTTTAGTATTAGAGATAAAAGTAAAAAATATATGATTTATTATAATTAATAATTCCAATACTTAAAAATTCGCTAGCGAAGCTTTCACTTTCATTTACTTGGAATTTTAAAAAGCACAGTTCATATGTATTTTAATCACATGCATTTGCTATTTAAAATGTTTGTTATAAATATTACCGTACAAATTATGAACCCAGAACACTACGTCATATAAATATGAAAGCGAAATATAACATAAATAAAATAGTGATTTGCATACAAACGAAACCCTAAAAGAAATATAATACGATTCGATTTTAATTTCATTTAGAAATCAAAAAATTACAATACGTATTTACATATCGTTGTCAATGGGAAAATATCTCCCATGTGGTCGGATTGCAGAGTTTCAACTATTCTACCGATTGAAAAAAATCTCCGATGTACTCGTGTATATATATATTCTTGCATCTAAAACTACATAGCATATTTACGAATTTTCAAAAAACAATTTGTAAGTCTCAAAAATCAGTTTTTAGTTCCTCCTGAACGATTACATTTTTACCATATCAAAGGTATTTTCCCGTTGACGACGATATACTGTAATGGCATAACCACCATCATCGAAACAGTATGATTGAAGGTTACGTAGCAGATTGTCTGAAAGAGCGGCCGGATATTGAGAATTTCATACTATCGATCGATGCAATCTATTCTTTACGGTGTCGGTAGGGTTGTTACGGGCTGAACCGCACAGGGATGTTGTACCAATTGCTAAGGGATTTAGTGAAGCACTGAAGGTATTATATTATTATAAAACCTTTATAGAAAATACTGTTTATAATCACGTAACACAATCAATAATTTCATCATAAGTCACGTGCAAAACATTATTTTAATTATAAAGCTGCAAAAATCTATTATTACTGTTAAAAATTTGTTTGCGAAAGACTGTGCTTACAGTCCAAATTGGGCCATATACATACATATATACCTATACAACTGACGACTGTAATCTCAATGTACTCGTAGCAATGGCTATACGTCTTATGTGGGAAACTGTCCTTCTCTTAGACATTTTTTTGTATGTATTATAAAAAGACCGTATTAATGACCAGATAGATATGCAAATGAAGTGTTATCGAATAGTTAAATACTATTTTCATATTTCTACATCAAATAGAGCATATTGACTTCCGAAAAGGGTAAATTTTAAGAATGGAATAATTGAAGACTGAACGTGAATATCGGTCAGTAATCGCTTACTTACGTCTTATAAAAAACATGGGAAAGAAAATAGAAAAGAGAATAAATATCGATATCGTCCAGATATACTGTCGACTAAAAAAACCAAATGTGAATTTTACTCGGCGAAAGGAAAAACCTGATTTAGGATTCTTATATTTCTGGGAATCGAGAAGTTTTATAAATGAAAATTGTTACGAAAATAATATACAGGCTTTGCTTTTCAAAAAAGCAATTTCAAAGATGTGGGGTAATTAATCGACGAATATAAGAATCACACGAAAAATTATTAATATTTCGGAAGCGTTTTACGAAAACTGCAGAATATTTGTAAAAAATGAGCATTTTAGATTCATTACTTTTTATTACAATTTAAATATTTTATGTTCACGTTATGAAATGAGATTCTATGCTAACTTTGAGATGGTCAAGGTTTTTCATGTTCGAAAAAGGTCGGATATGACTGAACGAGATCACGCAGCGAGAGAAATTATTTGAGTTTCGGATAGGTAAGGGTAACCTACGATATATTATATGATTATATTTCCTTTTATTCCTATAAAAGTTGTATAACTTAGATACTTGAAAAATAAATTCACATACATTACTGTGCAATTTGGTCTTGCCTAAGCAAAATACTATGGTGTTTTAGTTTTATATAATAAACAGTTATTATAACTTGAGATTAAACTAACATTTATTTAACCGCATCCAATCCGAAACGGAGCATATGTAATTTTACAATATGAGTGTTGTCTTGACAGACTAATGATTATCAGTTATCAGATCAACCAATTTAGTCCCTATTCTGGTTTCAATTACATATGAAAAGAGTTGTGAAAAGTGTACGTTTTCCCAGTTGCTGGGTTTGAATACGCGAACCCGGGCTCGTCAGTCGGATGCGCTAACCACTGACCTACGAGGGGAGTTAAGATACTTAAATATATTATCAATCATTAATATATTATAATGTCAACGATCTACTGGATGTTTTATTGTTTAACTTAGCTGAGCTGAGAAAATTCAACAGGTGATATTGAAAATATATTCTATATATTACGGAGAAATATTTGAAAAAAAAAAAACTGTGAATTATATATAGATAGTGGGATGGTAAGTACTTTTCTACGAGTTTCTGCATGAACACCAATGGTTAGGTGGGTATTGTTATGAAACGATTAGGCATTCTGAGAGTGTACGAGAATATCCCTCGTAGAAACGTAACTCAATAAAGGCGTTATCGCATAAATTTTCCGTTAATAAGTTGTCAAAGAGCCCATTATAAGCACGCCATTGAGGGGATGACTGATGGTGCGATATAAAAAAAAATATCCTCTTAATCCCGACATGGAAGGAGCGACCATACTGTGGGGCAGAATCTATCGCCGAACACTCGTTAAAGGGAGAGATTAATGATTTGTTCGTATGTCAAACGCCCGAATATTACTTAGCGGATACGACATCGTTAGAGAGAAAAACGTTGCTGGGGTGACGTCGGATGCGGAGGAAAACGTAAGCAAGCAGCTGAGTGGAAGTTTCAGAAGGCGAAAGGTAAAAAATATTGTATTTTCGGGTATTATAATTATATGTCAAAGCACAAACAGCTTACAGATGAAAACGATGCAAAAATATCGACCGTATTTAGGTAAAAAGGAGTAACCCTCATAGAATCAATTTTGCAGGAGGCACAAAAAAGTGTTTTAATGATTTTTAAGTCAGTCGCATTAACACAAACTTGAAGTGCATAATATATCGTTTTTTTATTTTCCTGATGTGATAATTTAAAAAGTAATTACAATAAAATCATTAAAACTGAGGTTTAATGCTTTTTTCTTTCCATACGAACTTAGTAGATCGTTCTTTTTTCAAAACCTAATGCTGAATTTTGGTAATAATTTGGAATTTTCAGCATACTTCCATTTGACAGAACGTGTACTTAGTTGTGTACATTACGATTCTCAAATAAAAGCACTTTTCAAAAAACTGAGGGTTACGCCCTTTTACCTAAGCAGGGTCGATATGTTTTTTATTAATATCCCATATTATTACGGCAGTTAAAAATAAACCGTGCAATAAAAAAAACTATCGCACAAGTAAGTTTTTGCAATCTTTCTTTTAACTTGTTCAGGAATATATATGGACGCGCATATGCGTCCGCTCAAAATTCGTTTTGAAGAAATATAGACATGTACGTAATGCACGAAGCAATCAAATACTCGTACATATTATTTATGCATCAAATAAACATTATTGTTAGGATAGTGGATAGCGCATACGTCTAGTAAGCGGGGGTCACGGGTTCGAGGCCCGTGCTGGTTGCAAAATTTTATTCAAATGTTTATTCATTTGTATTGTAGCCAGAACACGAACTCGAAACGGTTGAAGTAATAATTGACAATTATTACTCGTAAAAAAATTGTCAAAATAATTTTCACATTGTGGATATCCATAAGCTTCGTTTCAGAGCGGGTATGGTTAAAAGAAGAAATGAACATTATACAACAATATTATTGCAAACATTTAATAAAATTTAAAGCTAGATTAATGAAAAAACTTTCACCCAATTGTGCAACCGTAATCAAAAAACTTACTCCTGGAGAGGTAAATGACTAATTCTCATAAACAGGATTGTCCACTAAACGTCAAGCATACGATAGTATAATTTGATATATAATATCAACACTAATTATAAGATTTAAACTACACGTGTCTTTGATAAAATAAATATAATTTAATAGACAAAACGAATATGATATTAAATACATTCAAAATAACGGTTTAATGTGATATATTATCGTTTATAAGTTATCATTAAAACGCTGATTTTATAAGATTTCAAGCGTTACTAATATATACGAATGAGTATTAAATATACATTTAAATTAATGTCCAATAATTTTAATTATGTTTACGATTCTATGGCGCATTAGTTTGATTAAATCATTTAATATGATAAAACGTAAAAAGACGATACATGTGTTGAGTGTGAGAATGGTAAAACAACAAGGATGCACGCATTAAGTGATAATAATTGCCATAACATTTAAGAACATATTCATGCAACGAATTTGAAATAATAAATGAATGATTAGATTAGACATAATTTTTTATCAACTCAAAAATGTACACTATTGGAGTTGTTATCAGGATTTCTGCATAATACCATCGATTTTGTTTAATATGCAACAGATTTCAAGCTAAAATTATAAAAAAAAAATATTATTAAAACCCACAAAAAACTAGAAATATTACGTACAATTTTTCATATTATAAAAGATGTAATAGCTTACCAAGAGTGCATTGAGAAATATTTAAGACCTTTTATGTACTACTCTCATAAAATTAAATACTACGGATTAAAAAAATCTAAAAACACACCGAGTAAGAATAATACGCAATTGACTGTAAATTGAACAAATAGTGTTTTTTTGCGAAATTATGTATACATTATATTATACTAATCCATCTTTAGATATTGTCATATTTACTTAACGCAATTTCATTGGAAAAAGTGGTTGTATCCGTTCGCATGACTCATACGGGGTAAGTGTAACCCTTTTCGTCAAGAAAATACGGTAAGTGTGCACTCAAAATTTTATTAAAAAATAACTAATAATTTGATAATAGAGTGATTTTTGCAAATCTTGTTTATTTTTCACATTCCGATGGTTTTTTTTACCGATTGGTAACGATACCCGCTTTAAATGTGTTAGTGAACGAAACTACTGACGGGATTTTAAAACCGTTCGTAGGCAATATTAAGAAATCTTGACTGAATCCAATATAACAGAGGCTATGCAAACACGTCTAGTTCACAAACTGTTTTATTTTTATATACATATACATACTAGTATTAGACTATAACGATAAGTTTTGTTTTGAAATTATTTTGTATCTAAATTGTAGTTATGTAAATTGATTGTATTAGTTTTTAGTTTATTTTTCGCTATAAAATGACATTTTATGTTAATTTTTCAAATTTATTTAGTAGTGTGTGTAAATAAAACTCTTAATTACATATGAACGGTGACTGGAAATAACGATCAGAGTCAATTTTTGTTCAAAAATAGGACTATGATGTCATCTTGTAAATTTTTACGGAACGAATTGAAATGTGTATTCGCTCGGAGAAAGAAAGGTCACTATACTGAGAAAATAAAGGGCAAAGATATGACATAACATATCGATAAAGAACGATTCGGTTCCACGCGTTGACGGCTAGAAAAGATAAGACCCACCGCACACTTGAATATGTTGTAAAACTAATGTTCTTTTGATTGTCTTGATAATAGATGTTTTTCTGATAAAATGATTATTTTGGACGATTTTTAACTACCCTGGGGCCATAATAAAATGATTATGAACTTTAAAATTTGATTAATTCAAAATAAGCGAAAAGTGACTGATCGTTATTCCCCGTCACCCTTCATATATTTATCACACTATTTATTTTAGTAAATGGTTATAAAATAAACATTATTACTTATGTTATGATAAGAAAGTCTGTTTACGTTTCGACGCAGCCAATCATTTAATCATGAATAATCCAGTTTTATAATAAACATACACAATAAAATTACCAATATAAATAAATAAAAATAAATAAAAAACCAAATCCATGAATGCATTGCATTTAAGTATGTTTACTCAACATGATGATGATATTTTGGCAAGCGGTTCTGTAGCCAAATGCAAGTCAAATGTTAACGAGAAATAATTTAGTTTTCTATTATATAATATTCATATGCACTACATCTCTAGATTTATTACGCCGGTGTACACTGATGCACAACGAATAAAGTGTATCATCAAAGAATGAATGAAATTTTATGGTTCGAAAAACCCAATCGTCCCCTGATTTTTCTTTGTTTAGCTAAAGTGGATTCTCGCTCGATTAAATGAATGGCTGCGACAGAGTAGGTGATTTTTTATTAATATCTGTATGAGTTCCTTACTGCATGACTTTTCATCAGAACCATCTGAGCAATCAGCACTGTCGTCGCACATCCAGGTGAGAGGGACGCACTCTCCAGGCGTACTCCTACAGGTGAACTCATCAGGAGTACACGCTTTGACCTCTGTAACAAGCGTGAAACCCAAAAGCGTTCATATAACATGCGATGACCCGATTACTATTATCAGTATGGCGGCCGGCAAGGTGAAATTATTAGTCTCATTTTTTTTAAATTTTACATTTGAGGCGTTTATATTTTTAGGAACACTACCACTTCAATCGATACACTAATACAACATTAAAATATCAGTGTACCGTTGTTTTTTTTAAATTATCTTGTAAGTTCGCAATATATGTCAAATAATATTTATACGTTAATGATGATAAGACAGAATTTATGACGCATTCGTTCAATTTTTTGTCGAAAATTAGAATCGTATTTTATTCAACGATTATAAAAAATGATATTTTTCGTCATTTCGAATAATATTCAATGTTTTATAATTAATAAGACTAATAATTTCATTTGCCCCAATGAGAATAGTAACATTTTTTTCTTATTGACGTCGTATTTGTCAAAAACACTAGCGTTGGAGCCAAGAAGCATATCTGAAAAAAATGTGTTCCAGTAGAGTTCTTCTGCCTGTGTTGTCAGCTAGAAAAATATTCGGCAGTACATGTTACCTATTAATTTACATACACAGATAATGAATCGTAATGATTTCCAATTTTTGTTAGCTTCCCAATGAATTTTCTTGATGTTAGGCATCATTTCGGCGAATGTGGACACATCAAAACCACAAATGGTACAGGATTATTCTAATGGAAATGAAAAACGGGGCATTGTTTCAATATTAAAACAACATTTAATACTTGTGTGTACGCATTTGGAATGATTTTTATTGAGATTTCGTGCACACAGACGTGGTAATTTTGGCCTTTTAATTACTAGAATAACCCTAATGAATGATTAAAATAAAACCCTGTTACGATATGTACGACTGCAAGGATTCAAGCTGTATGTTTAAATGAAGTTTCCATTTGGCGTATTCCCAGCTTTTGACCAGTTTTCACTGGTTTAAGTCGACTTACCGCATAATAACTCATCTGTTGCATCAGTGCAATCAATTGAACCATCACAATTCCATGACCTCGGGATGCATTCTCCGTTTTTACACTTGAATGACGATGAAGAGCAATTTCTATGTACTGGTAACATAACAATGGTATAAATACGAGAGAAATAGTATGTACAAAAATCCATCACTTGGCTAAATATTGAAATAAAAATCTATGTAATCACGCATAAAAAAAACGTTTAGTCAAACAGACTATACGGAAAATGTACCAAAAGCACAAAGGGTCGGCTTAACTAAATTAAACTTTCACGGGACTGTGCATACTGGTTGGTATTAAGAGACACCAATTAATATGAAAGTCCCACAGAACACAATGACTCAATTAGAAAAATACTATAAGACAGAAAATATTTTAGGTTCAAATATAATTTCAAGACTGTTTTCTATGTTCAGATATTTTTCATCGGTGCGGACAAGTTAAATATATACATGATTGAACATGTTTATTGATTAAAATATTAATTGTATGTACTTTGGTATCAAAATAAGGTGAATATTTGAAAAAAATGTTTTTTACTTAGATAACAGTTGAACTAAAGTGAAATCTCGATATATGTCATATATATAGCAAAGTTATTAATTGAATAATAAATTAGAATAGCTCGAATAATTAAACAAAGAAAACGAAATATTTTACTAACTCAACGGGACAAAATCAATTATAGTATATATAAAAAAAACAGTCTTACTGCAAACGTTGACGTCTTCATCAGATCCGTCAGAACAATCCTTTTCATTATCGCATTGCCAGGTGAGAGGGATACATCTTCCGGTTTTACAGCGAAATTCTGATGCAGAGCACGTTCTTACTTCTGTAAATGAAAACAAAATGAAAACAAAAGGAAATCAATAACTCGAACTAATTTATTTATAAGAGAGGTATACAAGAAAAATACGGAGTTAAGAGAAAATATTTTTTCTGCGTAAACAACAGGCACCGACTTTGTATTGAATATAACCTTTACTATCATTTTTTTTCTATAAATAATTATGTTTCAACATATTATATAAAGGGTTAATATATTAAACTGTATTTTAATGATTATAATAATAATTAGTCTAGTCAATTTAAAAAAATATTGTTAGGAGTTTTATTTTCCTGCATTAATTAAATTATATTATTTATCGCTAAGTCAACGGGTTAACAACAAAGGCACGTACTTTATAAATACTACTAAAAGTACAATGAGAGTAACTATAACAATATTATGTACAATATATAAATACAATAATTTAATCATATTCTAAAGATTTCAATTGATAATGAACTCATGGAAGTTTTATTAATATAAAACACGAACATCTGTATTTTTTCATATTTGTAGCTTTAAACTATTTATATATTACTTGAAGTGACAAAAGAGAAAAAAAATCAGTGATATAATTCGACTATCTAACTGTGCGTCAGCATTTGTTATTTGTCAGTTTTATTAGGGTGCGTAGGTGTTTGTGCTAATTTTCAATTTTGATTTTTCCATATTAAATAAAAAAAATATGTTTATATAGTCATTTTAAAAAAAGAAATGTGTGGGGTAGACAACTCTAAACAGTTTTAATTTATTTTATATACATTTAATAACTATTTGCGTTGATTTTAAATGTTTCTACGTAAATCGACATCGTTTCGGCAATGGTCAGTTTTGAATCGCTAAGTACCAGGTAATTGATTATATAATATATAATTATTGTATCATATGAAGAAAATATATTTATAATTTGAGTTTATCAAGAGTATCAGCGCATTATGTCGTCGATGCTTTTTAAAAGAGAAAAATATCCTTCAACAGAACATTGCTATCATTGTTTTGTTTTAATGCGTTACTATCGTCGTTGAATACTGCTGTCATCGTTCGAATAAAATATGAAACTAGAAAAAACAAAGAATTCTAAGAAAATATCAAACGATATGGACAATTTAAAAGAGAAATATTCATAGCAGTTAGATTTTTTCTAAAAGGCGACACACTATGAGAAAAGATTCGAGCAAAAAAGGCCAGTTTAAATGAAAGTAAATAATCGTTTTTATACACAAGGGGTGTAACATACTATCGAATTTCGTCCGTTGGCTGCCATTTGCAGAGGGTCAGTGATGCCATAAAGGATAACGACGTATTTAGCGGTGTGACGTGAAAATGACCAGTGACTGCCAGATTTGGGCCATTAAGACAAATGACCAATTTAAATCCCGGCCATGTAATGAACTGATCATTTTCCGTGTAGATAGTTACGCTATCTGACCTTTGCAGTAATTAATTGCAGAACGTCACGAGACAAGTAAAAATATTCTCAACATTAATCAAATGGAGATATGGGAGAATGTAAACTTCTACAATTGTAAATAATTAAAGATGTTGCTGATGTTAAAAGAACTGCAAAAGCATAAAAATATGTATGATAAAACGATAAACCAAGCTTATCAATAATTTTCCAGAACCCGATCGAAACCGCCAGTCTCCGTTGGACAGAATTTTTATGGACGTTATTCGCAGAATATACACTCGTATGTTGAGATTTTGAAATGAAAATATAATCTGAAAAAGTCTCTCTCCTAACCGTCACAATGCTTTTAGCTATGAGGCCTCTCAGTTTGTCGACACTTCGACATATGTCACTTTGCGCCAACACTTTCACAGTCTGCCGCCATATTGACTGGACAATGTAAATGCACTTTCGCGAATAGATTGCGTAGTTTGCACGGAATAAAGTTTTCGTACAGTAGTGTCCGCGAAAAAAAACCCAGCGGAAAATGATTTTAAAAGTATTTGTATTTAAGATTTTGAAAAATGTACATGATTTACACCCTGCCATTATTTGTCATTTAAAATATGACAAACTTTAACAAGAGAAAAAAAAACTATTTTCCGTTTAAAATCAAGACTGGTTTCATTTTTAAAAATATTTATAACTGAGATAACGCCGAATCAATTTAATTCAATTAATACTGAATTGTAAACAGGCATTTTGATCTTCGAGTACAATTTTGACTCCGTAGACTTAAACATTATATTTAAAAATGTTTAAAAGCACTAAATTTCAGAAGCAGCGGTATATTAAAAAAATATATATTTCCAAATAATGCTCTCGACAAAACATTGCTAGATTAACAGTTACTTCTAGATTACACAAGTTACTAATAATTAAAAAAAAATACAAACAGAGAATAATATTAAAAAGTGTAATATATAAAATCATTGCAATAAAAACTATTAACATTTACTAAAGCTCTTGAGAATTTAATTTAATTTTAAAGATGTTATTTTATTATTCTCGAATGATAGTAAAACTGCTATTTTAATATTAAATATTACGGCCACAAAAAACACTGGTATCAAATGACTGATTATAAACTATTATTATGCGGCATAAAGATACATTTAGGTCATATCCGATCGTATAATCTCTCCTTGTCTATAGTACCTCTATCCGTCCAGTCGTTCACAATCAACATTTTTGTATCTCTCGTAAAGTTATTCGCCGATCAAATTGTGAGGTGGCCGAGTATTTAGTGTAGTTCTTTCAAATACCTTCTAAAGTTTTATAAATTCATCAACCCGCCCATATGAGTCTTATTGCTCTCAAAACATTTAATACGTCAAAGCTAACTGTTCGCGAAACTCTGCATAAGCAAGGGTGCGAAACCGTTGATTTTCTTTAATTGGTCCAAGTCTTTTCGGGGGAATTTATAACCTCCCAGATGGCGGAAAGAGTAATGAATACTCTTCAAACATAAATGGTCGGTGAGA
>JAPMAE010000158.1:7657-19289 GCA_036584705.1 Rhyacophila sp. 25_7 | reverse complement strand
GAGTCAGTATCAGTGTCTTCAAAAAATTATTCCACAGTTCGAAAAGCCTTAAAATGCCACATCCACATGCATTTGACCCATGCGAGGACGGAGTCTGTTGAATAGTTCTGTGCGAAATGAAAGCACCAGCAGACATTCACATGCGTGCACAGCCGTTTACTGGTCAAACCCGCATCTGCAGTTTGGCCTATCTACCAGCTTGTCAAACTAGTAAAACTTGGCCACAAACTAGCCATATTCAGTTAACAAATTCTGGTCTAATGCAAGGGTATATGAGTCCCTTCACTTCGTAATGTAAGGTTGTGAGTCTGATAGTGACGGGCGTGATCCTACAGCTGGTCTCAATATTTTTTCAAATGTTTCCACTTCAATTTTTTTTAGCCTGGACATGAACACAAAGTGGTTGTGATAATTAAAATAATCTTAATATTATTACCTAAGCAAATTTTGGCTTATAAGACATATTAAGCTGGTTATACCATGAAGAATTTGTTATATTTGATTGTTATAAAATATATTTTGTATACGTAACTAGATATTAATTACATATGGTGTGCAGTACGTATTTCTCAATGTATGTTTACGGCAACATTGTGTTTTAGTAAAATATCTTGCAGGGAAGGTTATTTTGTCATTTCACTATAACTAAGCTATCACTGTTCTCTCAAGTTGTGGCGTTCACTCGTGGTTTTTAACTGCAGAATATTTTTCAAACCGAAGCTCCCTTGGTGTTTTATAGCAATGTTTTGCGACAGTATTTCATAAATATTATTCAACCGAATGTTTCGTTTGAAATAAAACAAAGCCAATGCATAGACAGACAAGTAAATGTTGCCTATTATCTTTTATTGTCAGTAATAAAATTGTCCATTACTCTCATATGCGCTGCACCTACTTACATGATGAAACTTTTTTGATATACGAGTAGATTCAATTACATATTATTGGTAAAACATTATATTTTAGCTTTTATAGTTTTACAATCATCCATGTTTTATAACAAATATTTTTGCATTTCAAAATGAACTAATAATTTTCCATAAAATTAATGATGCTTGTACCTAACGTGAATTGTTATTGCTTCAACATTTCTCTAATTTTAAACAATAATGTTGTTTATATTATATTATATATATATATATATTCATCGTAGCACATAAAGAGCTTTTATGGTAACAAAATGCTTGCATCGTACTGTTAACCATAGAATTTAAATTTAAAAAAAATACTTTTCGAGATATTGACAGCAAAACAGTCACCTCGATGGAAAATTTGTTACTGTTTTCCTTTTTTACTGGTTTATTTTTATATACATATGTTTCGATTTATTCATTAGTCAAATCATATACGAATTCTTGAACTTAATTAAATACTAAGTAAACGGCTTACATTACACACGATTAGCGATTGTATATACGAAATTCGAATTCCGAAAATTTCACAGCGAAATCCGAATTATAAATGTATTTTATCATGGAGAAAATTCGTTCATCATTATAGATGTTTTGTTTTTCGCGAAAATCATATGATTTTCTTTAAATATACGCAAAACAATAATTTGGAAAATTATTGAAACATATGGACTACAGAACTGTGTGGAATAGCCAAGTCCAAATGCTTGAAAAATTGGAGAATAGAGAAGTTGGAAAATAAAATTTATCGATCAACATACAGTCCAGGTCAACTCAACAAACACCAAATCACAATTATTAAGTTAATTTCAAAAATAAATCCGTATATCAATTTTTTTGATACCACCAAATAAGCTTGGATTTCATGCTAGCGTTCTCGATTGCATGCAACTTTTATACAAAAGCTCGTATTGAGACTAGGGACCTGGACGTGGCTTTAAATGATCTTTGCTTCTTTTTAAAACATTCTTTAGGCAACAAAACAACAATTTAATTTAATAATACTATTTTCATATAACGGTCTTTTGAAAAAAAACTACTAATTATTGTTTTGTAACTATTTCTTTTCTATATTAGTTTAATATTTTTATACAGTAAATAATAATGAATTTAGTGTCTTAAATAGGCTGTATTTTATTATTAGTATTGACCAAACAATAATTTCAATATTTTCGAATTTCAAATTCCGAAAATATTTATAATCGAATTTTGAATTCCGAATTCTTTTATATCGTCATTTGCAATCCCGACACACACTATTGACGGGTTTTGTTACAAAAAGTCTAGAATTACAGCTCTTTCAATATTTTCCTGGAATTAGTCATCATTAATTGACCGCCAGAAGTGAATAACAGTGAAGAATAAGAGATAAAATTATTATTCTGATGCACGTGACCAGAGATTTCTCGTTTTCACATTATATTGCCGATTATGTGAGAATATGATTATTATTATATCGCCAGCTGTAATAGTAATGTAGCTCACGCGTACGAACCACTTGCGATTTCTCTAGGAATGTCGTTTTTTCTTCGGTGCGATTTTTTAGTATCCAAGCGCTCCAAAAAGACCTGTCCGTGCGTAAGGTACCCCACCAGCTGATTCTACTCTATCAAGCTTAGCTCGCGCACATTGTTTCGCTCTTATCAGCAAACTGATACACCTACAAAAGATTGTGTTATTTTTATTAATGCTTCGCAGTAAGTATGACATCGATACAAATGTAGGCCACGAAGCCACAAGATTAGCGAAGTGTACACGTTGTATTTAATATATTCGAGTAATGCGAGAAAAATATTTTTATTGAATATTCGTAGCAAAGTACAGAACGGCCAACGTGATTTCAATAAACAGATGATATTATTTATACACATAAATATATTAACCTAATTCGAAGTAAACTAATAATACTATAAAGTCAATAGGGTATATATGTACTCGCAGTTCGGTGTATTGTCTCTCACGGTGGTTCAGTGGCTTTCGCTTAGTGATAAATTAACATGAAAATTATCGCAATTAAACAAATCATTAATTTTCATACTGCTTTGAAATTGATAAAATACTTACGATTTTGCTTTGATTTTGAACTTTAAGCGTTTGCCATGTTTATTTTACGAAGAGAAATAAACATTGCTTATAATCAGATATTTAATTTTCAATACATATTTTGTCGCTCTTGGTAGAATAATACTAGGCAACGTATTCATCTGTCAATCGGAACGTAACGGGTTCAAATCCTGCGGCTTGCAAAAGTTGCACATTTTTTTTAGGTTTTTTTTTTAACCAGAACATAGACCTAATTAGTAGAGAGCTACTGATTGGCAGTTATTACACGTAAGAAAAATGTCTCAAGGTTATATTCTTTACAGTTTTATGATCCATACGCTTCGTTTCGGAACGTATATTCTTAAAAATGTCTCGTGACTTGTATTTGTATTATGTAGAAAAAATATTGTGAGTAAAACTACCCTATGTTACTGATTCCCATCCCAGGGTTTGCGTTTAGTGGCAAAAGGGTTCGCGATTGATGAATCGTGCGGACTTTCGGCACTAATTGATTGAAGTAAATAAATAGTTCGAACCGCTGTTCCATACTTACTAAATAATTTAAAAGCAGAATTACTTTACTCAAATTTTGTTAGTAAAATTGATGTCTTTTAATAAAGGTTTACACATATATACTCGTAATATAATTTTCACGTTCCTCTTTAATCTCTAAATTAATTCTTCAACGCAAGCAATTAAATTCAAACAATTAAATAATCTGGTTATTGAGATAATTTTTCACAGTTATGTGCTTTATAATATGTGCGGCATTCATCTTGCATTAAAATAATATAATCCAGGATATGCATAGTAGATTACTCGTTGATAGGAGTGGTATTTGAGATAAAACGGCATGCTAGTATTTCGGCGGCAGCGAGTATGAATGAGACACCGCGGGATAGGTAAAGACTGAAGGTTGGACAAGATTCTGGAGAGGCGACGTGAGGCAGGTCCCGGGTCGTAAGTAGGTCAGTGGGCCGCGCGCCCTCCACCCTCCCTCCGCTGTCTAACATAGACCTGGTTCGCTGGAAAGTGGGTCGCCGACTCACTTTCACTTATTACACGGGGTCCCTCCTAATCATTTTCCATTGTATATATCAGGCATCCCCTCTCTGGCGTCGCTCCCCGTCCCGACCCTTGCCCCCGCCGATCCCCTGCTGCCAAAGTCGCTCCTTCTCTCGCGCCGGCTGCGTCATTCAGTCAGTCGCGCCTCTCGCCTCTTTGCGTCGGTATCGTCGCACAGCTTTGCTTCTTCGCTGTGACATTGTGACATCTCGCATGTACAAATTCATTGTCGCTCCATACATTCAAAGTTATCAATCGATTAACGCGGTAAAAATGGAGTTTCCTACAATATACTTTTTCGACAACGTGCTTATATTTTTTACAACTACGTGAGAGTTGACAATATTAATTTATATGAAATTGTGTAATATCGGATAATTGTTTATATGAAAGTTCTGAACACATTTAACGCGAAGTACAGTAGTGTGGTTGTGGTGGTCTGAAACAGTGTCCGAATCGGATTCGGTAAACGACCGCAGTGCTTCTCTGTTCCAAGTGTGATCCTCCGTTCGGTGTCTTGACAGTAGTGTGCAGGCCGATACTGAAACGTGACGGGCCCCTAGTCGGGCGATGATATTAGAAATGGAGCAGCAGTCCGCTCTCATGCCTCTGAACATGTCTCCGTTCAGTGTGGGTTCAGGCGAGTCGGGGGGCGCGCCGCCGCCGCCGCAGTACGCCCTTCCTGCTCTCGCCTACCCCGCTGCCGCTGACCAATACTCCTCCCAATACCAGAACTATGGCATGCCTAACTTGGACACTTCCTATTTGTTCTCCTCAGGAGCCGGGTCGGACAACGGATCCTACATGCCCGCGGCACCAGGCATGCCCTGCGATCAAACCGACTCCAAGGACGTCATCGAAGAGCTTTGCCCCGTGTGCGGGGATAAAGTCAGCGGCTACCACTACGGCTTGCTGACCTGTGAGTCCTGCAAGGGATTCTTCAAACGCACCGTCCAAAACAAGAAAGTGTACACCTGCGTCGCTGAACGATCCTGCCACATTGATAAGACGCAGCGGAAACGCTGTCCCTATTGCCGCTTCCAAAAGTGCCTAGAAGTCGGCATGAAGCTTGAAGGTTAGTGATTTTTTTTATTTATTGTTGTATCTGAGGTTATTTGCATCGCGAAGGGTTCGATCGATTGATGATTTTGTGAGCATCAAATTTGTATCGTAATTCCAATGAAGATTTGAGAATGAGTGGCATTCATGATGAAACTGGAGGATGATTGTTTTGTGTAAACGATTTTATGAAAGAATGCATCTGGCGACATTTTTTTTTTTAAATATCGTCTACGACTTTTTCATTCTGGTGGCGACTGTTATCATGTGTGCACGACATTTGCAAGAATGGTATGCTGGGAATCAAATAAATAATAAAAGTCAAAAGTTTTAATTGGCAGCAATCGTTTAATACAGAGAAACTATCCGCTAACAAATAACGTCTGATCCACAGAGCTTTTGACAACACACCATATACACGGTTATTCCAGTACCTAAAAATTAAAATCTAATTTATATTTATTGATTTTTTTGTGTTAAATTTCACCTTCAGAAAACTCGTCAAAAAGCAGATGAAAAAATAAACTTTAAATAATTCAAATTGGCGTAAAATAATAACAAAAACATAGCCGCGTTTACAATGTCGAAGAATTACCTAAATCGTATAATATATTTTTTATGTTACCATTAGTCACATTATGAATTTTCTTAGATTGTTTTATAAAGATATGCACAAGAACGTGCCTTAAACTATTAAATTGTTTATAAATACCGATATCATTGAAATACAATTATTTTTAAATTCATATTTTACTTAGCTATGACGTGAAAATTGTTTAAAAAATAAATTACTTATAGTTGAGAAACTGTACTTCAATTTTATCGAATGTTGTAAAAATCAACTTTATTATATTTATTGCCAAGATTTATTAAAAACACAATTTTCAGACATTCAAAGCTAAATCGTAATCAAACACGTTGCGATTTTCTACTAGGAATATTATATGTATCCAACGTGAATCCAATTACCTAGTTCGCGACTGTTATAAAACTAATTAGTACCTTTAGGTTCTAAAAATAAAATAAAAAACTGATTTTTGGACTTGTAGTAATATGTAGAACTGATCGTTCTTGTGTTTCTTCAATTTGTTATTATTTTAAAAATTGTTATATTTTATTCATTCCATATACCCAAATGATCGTAAGAAATTACTTTTAACAGTCCGATTATTAGGTATTGTAACTAGGCCACCTTGATTACTTCTTTTTGTTATTAAAATTAGTTTTATTTTTTATTTGACAATACTCATATTTAAAAAAATTGGAAAATCAAAAATTGTGCGTTATAATATATTATGTTTAAGTACGTATACATTTAATTAATCGAATGGGTGGATAGATTGTAGCCATTTTGGCTTGTCGGTGACTGTGGAAATTAGTATGTTGACTAGAAACCGCCACATATAATATAAATTTAATTTAGCGACCGTAAATTTAATTGGAGCATTTGGAATTGCTACGTATTCCGTCAAGTCAGTTGGTTCTGTATAATTCAGTCCTCTTAATTGTCTTTTATGCAGGTCAAAATAATAAATAAAGTCAAAGTTTGTGTTATTAATTTATATTTGTTTTTAATAGTAAATTATTTTGTCTGTATAATATGGTGTAAGGCTATTGTTAAAATTCGTGTTTTTTTTACCGCCAGCCGCTCGATTTTGATGACTTCATCTTTACAGCAATTTTATTGTAGTCTTATACTGGCTTAACTTGAATAACTAAATACGCGTAGTGCTTTACATTACAAAATAATAAATAAGATACGAGAGCGCCGTTACATTCACTTGAAACTCAGTACAACGCGGATTCATGCATCGCAGATGTTTCTACTCGTTTATTAATCGAAATAATTAATATTGTCGGTTGCGAAGTCTGGGAGCTTAAATCTAAATATTCATCATTTAGGTTCGGTTGACAGTGCGAATAAAATGCATGAGCTGAATAATGCTTAATTTTCTATTGCCGTTATTCTCATTAATTTGCGGTAAATATATTGTGCATCATGTACTCAAGCCCACTACTGTAAAACAATTCCTTCTTATATATTTTAATTTTAATATTGTGTTAATTTTTGCACTTATGCGCGTTTCATTGATTAGACTTAGAAGACGCATCATAAATGTAACCATGTAGCTAACTTTTTGCAAGTATATAATGTTCCAATACGCACATACTGGTATAATTAATTCATTTTACATTATTTTACATAATTCTTATCACTTGATTTTGTGTGCAACTATTATTACATAGTTGTTTATAATTATAATAAAAATGAAATATTTTGTCTCGTGAATTAAAATGACTATCGCAATAACGAATCAATTACATTCCATATTACTTTACTGACTTCTCGATTTTATCTCTATTATTGTCGATATACTTGATCAATGAAATTATAACTGATGAATAAAGAATACAAAACTATTATCCGATTGACATGAATAATTTACATTCAACGAATAAGAAAAAGTAGTGTAGAATAAATGGAGGTTTTATAATTGCATATGTTTTAATATTCATTCTCTTTTTACGAGTTGCTTTTTTTTATATGGTTTTCAAGTTATTGGTTATTTATTATACCTACTGGAAAGCAATTAGATTTATGTGTATTGGAAATAATGTACCCAATCAAACATTGATATTATGTTTTTTATATAAATTACTCTCGACATTTTATGAAATTCCATGTGTATGATATCATAAATGCTGGAGGACATTAACGGTATAAGTAGGGATATCGTCTTAGATCAAGAAAACAATATTGGAGTGTATGAAATCACAGAAAATATTTTTCAAATAAGAATATCTTTCTCGATGCTTGAACAATTCCTGAATACGCCATTATTCTAATGTGATCTAAAGATTGCATGCCTCGATATTCTCCATATAAATTCTTCACATAGTTTTATCTTTGATTACATTGCCAGGCGACAAAATCAACTCAAGACTACTTTTGGTTAGTTAATATCCTTTGTTTTGATTTTATGCGGCTTTAGATATTTATTAATAGATTATTCATTTTGCGACTTTTTGTATGCGTTTTTATTTAGAACGAATCCACCACATAAAAAGATACTAGACAGTATATACTTATAATATGTGTATAGAAAGAAACTATGTTAAAAGAGGACGAATACACTGCAATATCAATCCCGTTAGAATTCTATTTTTGTACTAAAACTAATTACTCAAGTGCATAGGATCATCAACTGTTGAAATTCAATGTTGTGACTAACTAACCTAGTTGCGATACAATTGTTGATGCATCGCTGTTTAAGCATCTTTTAATGCGTATTAAGATAAAAATGAAAAAATCTATTGAGTATTTTGTACCATCGGCCAAATAGATAGTTTATAATAAATGAATAACCAACATTGGGTCTTGATTATGAAATCAAAAATATTTTCAATGGTTTTTATTATGTATGTTACCCATAATATATTGTTTTTAAAATTTCAATATCTGAAACTTGCGTAGCATATTTTATTATACGTGAACATAAAGCAAGCGAAAATAAAACGAAACGCTCGGTAAAAGCTACAAATGTATTTTCTATATGGGTTTAATATCTTTACAGTGACTCAATAAATATTTACGAGTAATCCTTTGGCTACATGATTGCTTTGAGTTCCATAAGCATTACCAGTTAGGAAGTAGGCAACGAATGCGTTTTGCATTTACGAGTATATTATTGCAACATTGTAAGCTTACCTGTGCCGAGTAGTACATCATGCTCTTTTGATAATCACATTAATAATTCATATTTTGACCTGATTTTCACGAAATCCTTACCGATTGCGCGCGTTTGCTGTGTTAATCGAGAATTGGGACATAAACAATTCAATTAATTACCTACGTGCGATATGATTTCTTCCCTTGCATTTATTCAATGTGCATTCTGGCACATTCAAGTTGGTATTATGTTATTAACAATGGAATAATTCGTATAGTTAGATTCATTGCTTTTGTAATCCTACGACTTATATATTATTATCAATCATCACTTGAAATATATTTGCGCGAAAATCGACATATGCCAAAATAATATATAAATGTAGAAATTAAAAAAAAATTGATAACATAAAATATTATTAACAGCTACATAATTTAATTTTATTCAAATACTTACTTTAACTTTATAATGTAGTTTTTTTTTCAGATATATATATATATATATTGGTCATCAACGCTTTAAACTACTTAAAATATCTGTTGGGTGCTTATTTGATTAACAGAGTCTTAGTTCAAATATAGTGACAAGCTTATAATTTTATTCAAGACAAAGTCACGTCACGCTATATATACAGTTACTAAGAGGCCTTGCATTAATTTTTGATAATCGTAGTGGCGTCAACCATAGAATATGATTTTATAATATATATATAAATAAATAAATACTCGTACATATTATTTAAATAAAACCCAATTCTCTGCTTAGGCAATTTTACTTGGATCGAATCGCTACGCCGAGAGAATTAAAAAGCCGCTCGAGAATTCACGAAAACGTCGATAACAAGTATTAGAACTAATTGTTTTGTTGTTCTGTGTTTATTTAGATATCTTCCCGCCAGGAAGAATAGTAGCAAGCAAGTTTTTTCGTCGCTTATTGATTCTAATGACCTGATAAACTTATTAAACGTTTAATATCATCGCCTAATTCGAGTGCTTCAAGTCAAACGAACGTCATCTACAAAAAAGCGTTTTTTAAAATTTGTGATACTTTTAATTTTACGTTCTTGGCCACATAATTATCAAACAACGGTATCTCAATCTTTTCGAGTTTCTTCTAAATCGTCTGTAAAGTTTAACGATAATTAGATAAAGTCGCCTTTCTTTAATATAAAAATACTATTAGGCTGTTAGCGTTCTTGTCACAAAAAAAATCAAATTATCAATCAGCAAATTATAACATTCGAATATTAAATTTTAAATGAACATCTCCTTTACTGAGTTCTAAGAAAATAATAAAAAATCGTTTTTGGGTCTTCTGTAAAGTTGCACTTTTAAAGATAGTGTTGTTTGACTCTAAGCCCTCGAATTTTGTGTCCCATTTAAATTCAATTAATTAAATATACTATTATCTCCTGTCCTTACAATTTATACGAATATAATTACGCACTACAATTGAAATATAGAACTTAATTTATTTTTGTCCAACTTAACTAAATATTGTATTATTCTTCAGTGCCCTAATGTAATATTATAGAGAATATCAAGGTCTCATTTATAGAAGATGATTAGTTCATTTATCTTATTCGTGTTGGGGGTAATCAGTAGTACCAACATCAAACATTTAAATCCATAAAACTGCGCAAAAATATATTGTGCAAATATATATTACCAACACTCACGAATATTGTATTAATGTGAAAATGTTAGTACAGTCGTGATGTGATTGGGGATTGTTTTATAAAAACATAAGCAATTATAGGGTTAAAATATTTCATTGTCGTAATACATTGATGGATATCGTTTTTTTGTGGCACAGCGTTATGACATTTTGAATTCTATAATGCAATATTGTTACATCTTGAAACAAAGAATGAAGCGTTATTGCAACACAGCATTATTGAATGCGACCTGCTATTATAGTCGGCCCATACTCTTTCGCGCACATTGCTGCGGCGCGCACGTGAAAACTAAAACAAAAAAAAAACATTTAACGCTTTTCATTGTTCGGCCTTTATCTTTTTATCCGTGGCACTAGTAAAATACTGTTCGAATTGAGGTCACCTCCTCGAGTATCGCTTTCCAGTGGCTACAAACCCCAGTCCCACGGCCCTGCTAGATAAGTCAAATAATCACACATAAAATAGGAAACAATATTTTTGCGTAATGTCATGAGTTATGTTGCTTTTTAAAACGATTTAAACTCAGTCGTATCGTTAGTTCTGCATATAACTAACTACTGTATATATTTCATCAATAGTATTTTCACAAAATAAACCTCATACTAAAATTCGGACAACCATAAACTTGGAAATTACAGTTAGTATACATTAAAAATAAATCATCTGGCACGTATGAAGTCAGTAGTCTTAATCATTGAATATTAATGTCAATAATATATTCAATAATATTTAATAATCATTATTTACTCTCAATCCTTCGTGACATGCCATTAATAAGACACTTTTATATACTTATTTCCACAGAATTGATTTAAAAACTCGACCGGTTTCGTCCGTTAAAAACCAGCTTAAAATTGTGAACCCCGTGCGTTATTATTTCAACAGACTCAAAAGTATTGTTACATATTTACTACGGCAAAAGTTTTAGTGAATTCGGTTTTTATGTATACAGTTAGATGTATTTCGAGTATTTTTAATACGTTATGTTTTCACCCGTATTGTGCACTGTTAAAAACTTGGCCCTTGATGAGATTGCCGGTCACCTTAAACCTGGCCCCCTTTTCGAAAATGTTGGGTAGCAGCGTAGCGTATTGCTTGTTGTGGGCACACAATGAGCCCGGCCGGTTGCGGCAGCCACTCGGGTTGCGAAACCTGCGATCGCGCACACACAAACCTCTGGCTACTTAGCCACCTACCTATCTGGT
>JAPMAE010000157.1:11123-22772 GCA_036584705.1 Rhyacophila sp. 25_7 | reverse complement strand
CGCAATGTAGTGTTTGTCTTGAATTTTTTTTACAAGTAATAATTGTCAACTAGTAGCTCAACCAAATTGATCCTTGTTCCAAATGTTCATAAAAAAAACCTATGCATATTTTGCCAGCCACTAGAGTGGAAGCTTCGATTGTGAAGCAGATTCGCTGTCCACTAACCTACCGACGGAATGAAAGAAAATGCTTCAACCCTACTACTAAAATTATTAAAAAGTTAACAACCCAGCATTACTTTTTAACGGCCAAATAAAAGAATTAAAAAGGGTGGGATCTTATACATAAAACAATTAAAATTATTAAATTTAGTGAGTTGAGTTACTTTTAATTGAATTTTTAAACTATATGTTGACTTTACGATAAAAATAAGTGTCTGATAAATGTAATCGTTTTCGGTCATTCAAGTATTTTCACCTCTAAAGATACGAGAGGTGTCCAAAAATTTGGTCGTGCCAAAATTTTACTAGGGCAGCCCTACAAATTTTCATAAGAGTATCCTTATGTCCATTGATTTAAGGCCTCATAGTGTTCTGGGACCTTATGCTCTGTATAAGTTTGCTATATGGTACTACATAAATATTACTATGAAATTCTTCGACAAATGTTTTGATTTGAAATAACAGTGAAATAATAATACAGTTTTTATACGTATTTCCACAAATGTTTATTTTTTAAATCATGACCGGTTTCGTATGTTTCATTTTTTCAACTGATAGTCTCATTTTTTTCAATGTATTTTTGGGAATGACTATTAAAAATGTGTTTTTATTTCAATAAAACGCCTTTTCTCCAAGGATTGTCAGTAGATGAAATTAATTTGTTTATAAAAAAATAAAATAGATTTTATACGTTTGCATGAAAGGTTACTGTGATTATAGTGTTAATAATACTTTTAAAACCTTATTTATGCGAGATAAAAATCTAATATTATATATAGTAATTTTAGTTTGGTAAATGTAAAATTTCTTTTTATAATATGATGGTACTAACCTGTTTATTTCTCTAACACGTAAGACTGGTACACATATATATATTATTCACTTTTTAATACAACTTTGTTCAACTTTCTCAGCACATCTCTAATATTTTGAACTAGTATTCAATATACGGCAACATTTATACTATCAGGTATGAATTTTAAACAGTAAGTACGTTCGTTTTTTAACAAAATATATTTAAATTTAGAATAATAACCGTCAAACCAATCACAACTGACTGCGCACACAAAAATAATCGAACCGAACCGAATATATATTTTCTACTGTGAATTGTTTTCAAAAATGGAACGTATTCAACAAGTCATCGGAGATACGAGCACCAGGACAATGGTTTCCCGCGCACCCTCTGCGACGATGTTGCCAACCCAAACTAAATATTATTTTTTTAAAAATCAACCGTCTGACGGAATGAGCAAACGCGACGGTTATAAAATGTAATTAAATATGTGATAGGCAAGCGGCGTGGAAGGGAGATGGGGTGATAGTGGATACTGAATACTGAATACAATACAATAAGAACCAACGTTTCCAAACTTTTGGCACTGATAATGCTGATAGTGGATAATTAAAACTCTCTTATTTCTCTGCGTATATAATTTAATATCATTAATTATTTATAATAAAAATAAATATTTAATTTCATTGTATCTGGATTGATGTTACTCATGTGATGCGATTTACCATGTAAATGTGTAGCGAATATATATTACATTATATTCGATCAATTTTAAGGCTCATTTGATATTTGATTTATGTAGACTAACGAAATGATTAATGCGCTTTTTTGTATAAATCAGAAGGCTTTTTAGGAAAGTTTACTAATTGATATTGAAAATCAACTGCCTGCTAGGCAATATCTATTAGATTATCAGTCTGCCACAGTCGATTGGATACCAAATTATACGTTTGGCTAGTGAGTTTATATATCAATATATACATATCATTGATAGGTATACAACGTACAAAAGTTTTAAAAACATTTTGTGTGTATTAATTAGTGACAGAATGTTTAGAAAGAAAATATTCATTATAGATAACAAATATATGGCTTTACGCAACAATAAAAAAAAATCATATCTTTTTAATAATAATAGGAAAGAATAAGTTGTAATACATTTGTGATTATTATTTTAAAGTACTACACAATAGGGAAATGGTTAGTTCTGCAGTATATAAGCTATTACAAGTACTATTAAAAAAATACCTAATACAAAATAATAAATAAAAAAATAGTTATATCTATTATGAAAATAAAAATAAAAAAACTCGTCTATTAGTTTATTTTTCGCTAAATAAAAATAGGAACCCGTATTCGGGAATAGAAGTCTTTTTGTACAAAAGTATTTTTTTATATTATCCAGTATATGGTGTATCCAACTGGAGTAATAACTCAAAACCCTTTTACTTGTATTATTATAGAATTTATCACCTTTATATACACATCAGAAAAAATGCACATGGATTGACAATGGAGTCAACAATTTTATTTGTCATTTCGAGAAATTATCAAAAAAATACATTTATAGTTGTACTAAAATAGATTTAATAGTTGTTTTAAAAATCTCAAACATAAATTCAACTACATAATAAATAAAGTTGCAAACAAACTACATATATACATTGCGTCGGTTATGCATATGTGAACTGATCGGTCAATAGCAGAGCGTGGGGCAAACAATCATGGGTACTATCCCACATAAAGAATGTTTATTTGGTGTTGTTGATATCACCTACATTCATATTGTATTTTGTTATACATTCTCTGTAGTTCTAATTACAATATCTCAGATCATACATAACTTTCTTTAAATGTAACGTTTACATCTTTTGTTACTTATTTAATTTCAAAATTGAATAAATCGCTTAAGTTATAATAAGATATTATTGTTCTATTATACATAAGAAGAATATTAAATATTTTTTCTCTTTTCAATGCCCATCATAATTGATTGACCGAGCTTTGAGTTATAGACCAACAAATTAAAATGATGGAAGGTTCCATATTTTTGATCAGATTTTCACATACAGAAAATCAATTTTGATGTGATATTTTATAAATTATTTTTTAGCTAAAAGTCAGTTTAGTTGTTTGATGTTGCCACTTACTTAGGCGTTATTACTACGTCTACACATCTATATTTGCACGTATACATACTTATAAAACAAATTAAATTAAGTTAAAAATAATATATTCAATATAAAGTGTATTAAGTAATTATAATACCTACTTATTGTTTCAATGTTTTATTGGACATGATAATGTTTCATGCGAACAATACAAAACTTAACATTATTCATGTAAATGTTGAGAAAGCTTTGATATAATCACAGGTGACGCTTTGAATGAAACAAATGGGTTATTTCATTTCATCGAGCCTATTGTTATTCGCGGCAGGTTTTGTCATTTTAAGTGAAAATATAAAAAAAAAATATATATACCTGCCTCGCTTACCGAATCGTAGTATGTCGCAATGTTATTGGACTACTCAAATCGAACATAATAGGTAAAACTGTAATAATTAACACGTCACCCTACTAGAATATGCTGCTGTAGTTCAACCAGTACTAGAAATGGATAATTTCACGAACCGGAATGAGATTTTTTAAAAAATTGTACATACGCAAAAATGTTATGTTTCAAATTACGATCAACAAATCAAACGTGAATTTCGGGATATATTGATCTTGACCATTACTGACTGATCAGTTAAAACGATATGCATTTTAATATAAAAATCTATTTGTCAATAATCCTGTATATATGAAAAAATTCTAAATTAAATGCTTTTGAAAAGATAGAGTATTAATTACCTAATCGGAAATTCGAGTCTTTCACTGAAAGAATTCACGCAATGAAAGAAAATTTTTGGATTATTCGTAATGAATTATCAAAGATATATTTAAAGAATAGTGATTTTCTCATCCGAGAAAACGAAATTCAGATGACACGATTGATTGATGATAAAATACATTAACCTCTACAGGAATGAGTTTTTAAATTACGGTTGTATAATTGGGTGAATGTTTTTTCATTAGTCTAGCTTTAAATTTCATTAAATGTATGCAATACTTTTGTTGTATAATGTTTATTTGATGCATAAATATTATATACGAGTATTTTATTGGCCTGATGTACATATACGTCTATATTATTTTCTTCAAAACAAATTTTGAGCGGACGTATATGCGGGTCCATGCATCTGCACAGATTAAAAGCATTGGTAAGCAGTGGATTCATTAATTGAATTTAAGAAAAATGAATGATTGAGTCTTCTGAATTAAATAAGTAACATGTACTTGAATATACGGCATTCACATAATTATGGTAAAAGAAAATCGACACACATTGAACAAAAATAGCACTATGGAAGATATTCCTCAAGGTGACCAAACTCCACGTGTCCCATGGTTAGAATTTTTTATGCCTTGCTGGCCGGGCGAGAGTTATTTTGGAGTCAGTTACTCTATTTATCCGGTAATTTTTATATACATATTACGTTAATATTTTATTTAAATATTAAATTACTAGCTGGTACTCGTAATCATGAAATGTCCACCGACTTTTCTCATAAATTGATTTCTACCAATATTTTTGTTATATGTACACGTTTGAAAAATGAATCTGGTCAAAACAATATAAAGTACACTCACTGAATTGAAGTGCTATAAAGATTTTTTATTTACGAATAATTTCATTATTTCTACTAATCAAACAGTAATAATAATAATACATTCTCAAATTAGTATAATATTATATTCTAATAATATGCAAATAATTTATATACTATATAAAAATGGTCAAGTTTATTGACATCTATTGCAATGTTGCATAAGCTATTTTTGAAATGAGTATTTTTATCAAAACGCGGATTTAGTAAAGTTTTAAAAAGTGTTCAGAGATGGCGTTTATAAAAATTTCATGTTGCAAGAATTTGTTTTCTAGCAAAAATTAAATCAGAAAGAAAATTTTATGACGTTATTAAACAACTATTTTTTCAATTGTTTGAAATATCAAATAAATTTAATAAAATAAAGAAAATCGTCTATAGTTATTCTTTTACGACGTGATACGTCTTATTTATGCATTAGATTTTGTTTTTAATCGTATTTACCTGAAGAAAATAATTTATAATAATTCTACGTATAAAATGATTAATCGTGTTTTATAATACCTATTTGGAGTGTCGTGGGTAATAGAATAGTATAATCATGAGTGAATTATTGAATAGAACAATAAAGTAATAAAATTTATGGTCGAACAATACGGTGAAGAGATAATACATTTTCAGGATTGAAACGATTTATTTACGGCACCCCAGAGAGCGTAACAAAAGAAAAATTCATGGTGCGCACTCACCCTTGTGATATGGTTTAATGGGCAATATTTGAAAATAATAAATCACTACTGCGTCTATATGACGAAAACAATCAAAAAATCAAACATACGAAAAATACGAATGCCTCAACATACTCCTATCTGTTCAATAAAATTTGTACTTACTTTTTTTTTACGTTGAAATTCCAACATACCTAACGCGATTAATTTTTTTGTGTGTCTAATCGATTTTAATTAAAATGTAGCGCGCATTTTGATGGCCATATATACGGTTATAAATCATTTTTAGACGTATTTTAACTTGAAATAAAATTTTAGAACACATTATCTACTAATAAATTCCACAGTTCATTCGTAAAATAACAAAATAAGAAGTATCTATAAAAAATTATGATTTTTATATACTGTTTATAACATGTTTAAAAAATGATATGGCTACCCCATAAAGTAAGTCGGGTTGATTTTTGTGTTAAAAATGTGAACAAACATATGTTTAGGAATTTAAAAATGACACAATATAATGTCATCTGTTAATTATGCATAAATCATCAGTGGTAGGTTTAAAATAAAATTTGAACACTTCAAAAATAGAACGTTAAACGAATATAAATGAGTATTTTAAGACTGTGTTTTGTCCAAAGTTTGAAGATTTGAATAAAGAACGTTAACGTATTAGTATAATTAGATATTACCAGGTTTTGTAATATAATATAATTATGTGTGAATCAGTGCTTTATAATATAAAACTTTTAAATCTGTATTTAAAAAAAACGATGGTTGGTTGTAAACCAATGAACCAATCTCACCTTTACTTGTGTAGCTGGAAAACGGTTTCAGAGTACAGAAACGTACGTAAAATATAAACATATTTTACACAGAAGAATTATTGAAATTAATTAAAAGTATTGAATTGAATTGAATATCATAAAGTAAATGGGTAGGGGAGAAGAAAATAGTAAGTAAGGGACAATAACCACTGGCATTTTATTAAATTGTTTAAACAATATTTATCAATGATAATGACTGCTTGTTGAATGGAAACAAATGATATGTAATAAATGATATCGACGCTTGAGTAGTCGTTTTAACAATATACTATAGTTATATAGCCATCAATTAATAAAAAAAAAACTGCCGATGTCAACTATTTTCGTAAAACCGTTAATATCGAGGCTTACGATTCATGATTCGAAAAATCTCTAGAATCAGCAGTAAATCTATCGTCAATTCAGCCTATTACTCTCATGCCTTATTTTTTTCTATCGGTTTGTGGGTGCAACATATTTTTAAAAGGAATTTTTATTTGATTATAACCTACGAATATTCTTTAAAGATTGTAATAATTCAAGCATCGCTACACACATACATCCACTAAATATTAAATAAAATACTAATCATAATCAAATAAATGAAATTAATGTAACTTTGAGTATTTTTATTCAATAGCATATGTCAATTTATTTGGTGTAAGTTAAATCCAAAACTGTACGTAGAGACAAACGTTTCCAAAAAATTATAAAGTAGCACCAAAGCTTGCAAGTAAGCTAAAAAGCACAAACGCTAGGTTCTTTATACTGAATAGTCAATTCATGTCCAAATGTGTATAGAAGAAAACTCAATTCAAAGTCTACAAGCAATGGTGTCGATACCATATAACAAAATCATGGCTCACGTATTAGGAGGTCTAATTCACTGAACACTTAATATTACTAAAAAAATATGGAGCCGTCATAAAATCGTTGCGTGAGGCTCAGTATGTAAAATTTATTAGGTATTTCGTGTTTTTTAGAACTAAAAACGTATCAATTGGCCGAAAACTGCTTAATTTTTGGACGACTGTGTTTTTTCCATTAGTGAATATATATATATATAATTAATGCTAACAAGTATATTTCAAAAATGGACCAAAGTGAGTTAATATCATTGTTTGGAATATGACGCATGAAAATTGTATGTGTAAAGTTTTAAACAAAATCTTCATGCAATATATATTAATATACTGAATCTTACCTTGACCAACCCAATCCATTTATAATTAGGTAGCAAACTCCTGAAACGACTCCAGCGATGACACCAACTCCTACTCCTGTCGTTACCAGCAATGGAAGAGCATCACCTGTCATCTTCATCATTAAACTCTTATTATTTCCCTACTTCTTTATCTACTAAGAATGATTTTATTATTTAGGCACATTTTCCCAGCATATCAGTCCTACTTCTTAAAGACTTGTGCGGCGTCAACGAGTTGAAAAAATTATTAATAAGCAATTATGTCTTTTTTAAATAAATATTTATAATTTAAAAGTTTCAATATATTATTTATATTATAGGAAAATACTGAGTTTATTTACTCATCGTATCTTTCTTGATTACTGCAATCCGCTTCCTGAAAATATTAAAGAAAAAATGTTTTATTACTAAATCATGATTAATACTTATTAAAAGAAATGACATGACGACATTTTTTTTTGAATATTAAGATAAGATATTACTATTTTTTTATAACTTCTCTATTTAAAAACCGCAGACAAATTCCGTTTTTAGTATATTTTTTGTATAAAAAAGTGCACGTGCTATATTGTCGAAAACTTTTTAGAGTATTTTTCTTTGCATTATCATTTTAGGAAAAAAGTCTTTACCCTACAGAAAAAAAGCATGATGACTAACTAACACAATGTTTTTTAGAATTAACGAATTTGTATAATACTGAATAATTTAATCTTTTTTTAAGCGAACATAATATTACTTCTACAATATATAATAGTAACACACCGGTCACCAAACTACGTTCCGTGGGCCGGATCTACCCCTCCAAAGACTTTTATTTGGCCCACATCCAATTTTAATAAATGTTCTAATAAAAATTTTATAAGAACGTTTTTCGTCGTCTTTCCGTTTTAAAAAATTTCAATCTTGCCCATTTTTCAAAAAATTGGTGATCCCCGAAGTTATACGTTAAAATCGTTTAAATCGTTCGCAAAATATTACGTTTTTTTTAGCTATCTGTCAAATTAGTAAAAAGTCGCTTACGGGATATTAACATTAGACTATCGATATTCAACATTTATAATAAAATTTGTCAAAACAATTTTGATCTTTTTGTAATAATAAATATATAACGAAATTCAAAATAATTTTGTAGCATAAATGATGAACAATATAGTAATGTATTGGAATCAAACTTTTGAAATAGAAACGGTATTTTGTTATTCTCGCTAAGTTGTTCAGCGTAAAAGATAAAACTTGTAAATGGCCTTTTAGAAGCCATTACAATAAAGTTGGTTTGCTACGTTAACTATATTATAATAAATACAATGACTAACGCTGTGGTTTTATTATCCAATGGATAACCGACTATTAGGGGCATGTTGAATAAAGTAAAACGACATTATAATCGACGTGCCCCCTTTAATAAATGAAGCGTTAATTTACATAATCGATTAAGCAAATTAAAAAGAAAAGTCTACACGGAAATATTTTATTGAGAAAAATTTGAATTCTAGTTAACTAACAAATATGCAACTGTCTAAAACAAATTGCTAACTTTCTTGCCAAATACAATTTATTGTTTTTCTATATTCTTAAAATTTAATTGTTTAATAGAATCATCGAAATCAGAATATCTGGCATAATTTATGGTGTCATTAGTATTGTGTCTATCATAAATTTACTGTAATATTTTGCTTATCGAAGAATTCTACCATTTCGTTTTTAGCCATATCGCAAAAACTCTTTCTTTGTCAAGATTTATAGAAATTGACCGCGCTATATGAAAACCACATTGTGTAATTGCCGCTTTCTACGAAGGTGAACTGTATCCGTATGTTTCTTGATTATATACTATATGCCATATCTTCTTCTTAAACCATGTCATGCCCCTTAGCCAGAGCATATGGATACCACATGTTGCCGTGAGTTCCTATCGCTAGCCAGTCTTCTTGAATCCTCCCATCTCATGCCGGCATCATGTAAGTTTGCCGAATATATCCTGTCTATGGTGTTTAAAAACCTCCCGGAATGATGGAATTCGGTTGGTTTGAAGAGAAGGCATGCCCGGTTGAGATGCGATTCGGTCATTCTCAGCATATGGCCAAGCCAAATCTAATCCCTCATCTTCTCTTTGGGTGTGATGAGAGATTGCACGGTCCGTTCTTCTATCACCTCATTTTGCGTAGAGTCATACCACTGCCTCCCAGAATTTGCCACAATAATCTGCTTTCAAAGCTCAGTAGACAATAGACAGTAAGGTGCCATGATTCGCTACCATAGAGTAGCACCGTTGATATGCAAGTATTGAAAAGGCGGCATTTAGTTTTTACCGAGTACAGCTGTGGGTCCCAGACATTTTGCATGAAGTTGAAGGTTGCTCCAGCAAGTCCTATTCGGATAGATTGAAAGACCCTTCACTTACCCGCCAAAACTTGCAACCGCGACTGTGCGCGATCACCTTCCTGACTCTTCACGAAAGCAATGTTTTTTTACTTTCCACATTTTGATTTTAAGCCTGCCCGTAGTGGAGTCACAGGGGACGGTATCACCATGCATAAATAAAGAGTTTAGAATGAAAGTGTTGGCTAGCAGTCTACCTCGTCTTCAATTCCATGTTGGCATGAGGTGCCCTATGCACCCCATAGTGCCGACGACTCAGATTGGCCGACCAAGCTTGAATCCGACGAGTCACGTGAGGAGTCTGCGCAGAATTGCTCCTCGTAAGATGCCGTAAATTTACTAAATGCCTTGAACTTGACGTCAGTTGCTATTTGGATAGCCAGCTCTCTTTGCGAAATATCATATCCCGTGATGCGTACCCCCAGATATCTAAAGCTATCGACCCTCTCGATGTGCTGTCATATGCTAGTTATCGATAAATCTGGATAGGGCTAGGCGATATTATGCATAACATTCATTTATATGTATACGTTTTTTGCAAACACATTTTATTTATTAGAATCACATGTTCGTAAATTACATTAACCTACTAAGTTTATAGCACAGTTTATAAATAAAGTTCGCTTTTATTTAAGTATTGTAATATTAAATTATGTTCACATTTGTGTTCCTTGCATTGATTTTGCCATATGCCATATACTCGTACAAAGCTTATATTAGTTTCATTCTTGCAAAATATATCTGTCACTTAAGTCCACAGATCAAATATTAAAATTATGGGACGTTTGATATTTAAATATGTAATATTAAAATCCAGCTTATCACGGCGGCTCTTTTACAAGTGAACTTATCGGCGTTTGACACGTCACATAATAAATTTCCATAATGCACAAGTAAATGACTTCTAAAACTCCTTGGAACTCTGTGATGATTAATTACTTGGCATGCTTTGATAGTCTACTAGCTTCGCAATTTCTTAGTTTATCATAATATCCATAGTAATATATTAAAACAGAAATCTGTCGACGTATGTAACTCAGTACCGCCCCCTCATTTTAATCGTCTCTGTGAGATTCTAACGTTAACGACATTGTTCACAGTGTAATAATACATATATATTAAATATAATAAATGTATATCTGCTAAAAATTTAAGATAGTTTATATTTTTACAACTTGAATATTCCTTAACCGATCAAGTGCTAGAAACAAATTAGCTCGCACGAATTATTATAAAACGCATTTTGATATACAAATTCACTTATTTTTGATAATTTTAAACATAAAAAACCAATAAAATACCCGTATATATTTTTTTCTTTTTAACTATATCTGCTCCGAAACGAAGCATACGGATTTTCACAATGGGAAGATTGTTTTGACAGATTTTTTTTTCGACTAATAATTATCAGTTATTAGCTCAACCAATTTGGTCCATGTCCTGGTTTCAAACGCTTATGAAAATAGGAAAAAAATACGTTATGTACTAAGCAATAGAATAGTCTTACTTTATGCATCAAATAAACATTATACAACAATATTGCGTACGTTTAATAAAATTGTAAATTTAAAACTAGATTAATGTAAAAACTTTCACCCAATTGTGCAACCGCTATTAAAAAAACTCACTTTTTTAGTTCAACTCACAGGTTAAGATTCTATTTTAACTTAAAAATTTACAATTTACTGGGTCGTGATATTATGTCTGGCATAGAAGAGATTAATTGATAAAACAACTAGATTTAAAAAATATATATATAATTTCCTTTTCGAAATACTCCCTTGATGGTACAGATTCATTTTATAAATTTATCTTGCGGAACTATCTGATGAATTAACTATGCCATCTAAGTCATGTCATGCGTTATGATTCTGCAACTAATTGTAACATATTACACTTAAAATTCATCTAAAAGATGGACT
>JAPMAE010000156.1:0-14836 GCA_036584705.1 Rhyacophila sp. 25_7 | reverse complement strand
ATCTCACGAAACGAGCTTTGGAATTACAATTACGATATTTTTATAGCACGTTCAGACTCGTAAAATACAAACCATTTTATGATTACTAAATTTTAGCTAAAATATATTTTCAATGTCTTTGTTAATACGATATAGTTCATTTTCTTTTTCTTTACTTTACTTATTTTCATTAGTTAAAAATGTGTGAAAATTACGATTTGGATTAAGAATTGATATCTAAATTACGACGAATAATGCCGTGGGTTGCAAATTTGTATAACTTTGGATTTTTTTCTACTCTTCATCGCGTCACAAGTAATATTATGTCATGGTATATCGATGTGTTGCGACGCACTGGTTGTTAAAAACTTATGTAAAGAATTTTTAAGTGTACTATACTAACGGGAGCTCAAAGTTATAGGGGCGACACTACAAAAACACAGTTTTGAGATGTAAAACAAAACAGTATTCGAATAATAATTCGTTTCATAACCGTACTTCTGTCTTTGAACGTTTCATTTCATTTGTAGTTTTACCCAAATTTATCTGGGTAACCGCTCTTGAGATGGGTTTTATCTTTCTGTCACTGATAGATTTTTTTTTTAAATGTCAGTTTAGTATTAACATCTAAACAGCCATTTTTTAAGTTTCGCCCTTATGACCCTAAAACTTGAAATTAATTACTAAAGCCATTAAAGAGGACGCATTTATGTATATATATACTATCAATTTTTGGCGAAAAGTCGTAATATCAATATAATAACGCTGTTTTTATACATACGAGGATATGCATGTAAATTATCAATTGAAAATTTTCTAACAGACAAAATCTTCATGATTTTTGAACAATCCATTTTTATGAAAATAAGTATAAGAATTTTGTTATATTTTCAATGTATCCATTAATAGTTAATACATTTTGAATAATTAATATTTACTGATACTTTGATACGAACCTTTTAAAACACAACTAGCCAACCTGTGGTTTGCGATGCTTAAAAGAGCCGTGGACTAATATATAACATGATATTTTACTGTGTATTTTGGAAAAGTCCGGTATTTTAAAATATCTTTTTTCATTTTACAATAATTACAATAAAAATTGTTCCTATAATATATTTACATGAATTTATCATTGAGTTCATTGAAGTTTTTTGGAATAATTATGTTGTAATTGTAGGGGATGCGTTATTGAAGCTTTAAATATCTAATATTAAAAACAGAAACATCAATAACCAATGTATATTTGGAAAATTCATTAAGGTAGTGTATTTAAAAAGTTTAAGTATGAAAAAAGAAGCGTAAACATATTCATAAGTCTCATATTATTGAGAATAATTGAAACCGTAATCTGATGAATTTTTATTTATTTAAAGTACTTTCAAAATATCTTATCGTCCGGCCTGTTGAAAACTTTGAAATGGCTAGGGTTATTTGTTTTGATTGTAAAATACTAAATACATCGCTTATAAAATGATATAAAACAATAAAGAAATTACCAACAATGCTATATTTATCATGCATATAAAAATATAAGAGACCAATTTTTTTATGTGAAAAAATGGCGAATACATCGTCCATCATGGTTGTATAGAGACGAAAGGCCTAAAGTACGTGCCTTGTGAACGATTACAAGATTAATAATAAACATGTTCATAATGTCTTACAGAAAGTTCTCTCTTTTTCTTTTAACTATATCCACTCCAAAACATGCATATCTACAATGTGAAGATTTTTTTACGAGCAATAATTGTCAGTTATTATCTTAACAAATTTGATCCATATCTTAGTTTCAAATACATATGAAAAAGCCTGTACAATTTTTGCCATCTACGGAATTTGAACGCTAGATCGTCTACAAATGCGCTATCCACTCAACTACGAAAGCGATAGTTTATGAAACCTTTACTCATACAGAATGTGAAAAAGGAATTGAGTATTTGTATATGAGACTTAATTAAAAAATAAACCTGTTTTCGCTTTTTTCATATATGATACGGCATTTTAGTGGCATGGTGCCTAGATACCGGCCGTTTGGAAAATGCTACATAAAAATATAGTTGAAATTTAGTTATATGATTATATACTAATTAGTTTAAAATATTCAATACAATTAATTGACTATCTTTTTCCATATTACAAATCCGCTCTGAAACGGGGATTCGAGGACCTTCACACAAGAAGGTATTTTTTAATTATTTTTTTTTAAGTAAGCGTTGTTAATTATTGACACAACCGTTTGAGTATATGGCCTGGTTATAAATACAAATGAAAGTGATTAAAGAACTTATAACGAGAAAATATCTACTGTACCACGGTTGGCGACACATCTTTGCATTACAGACAAATACAGTAATGAAACCTATCTTCGTAAATTCACAAGTATATTAATCGATTTGTTTTTTCAGTAATACGTAAAGTTTTACGTGTGGGATTGATATTACATATAGCAAATTAATAGTATAAACCAGTGTTTATCTTACTTTTTGGTCTGGACTTTGGAGTCCTCTTTTGCAATTAAAAATTTCAAAGGATCCCCTAAAGAACAAGAATGCGTGGAAATATAATACATTCCAAGTTTAATTAAAATTAATAATGAGTTAATTTATTTTGTTTAATTGCATTGAAACACTCATATTTTTGATTAATAGTCGATTTATTTTTAGTATTGATAAAAATTAATAACTTATCATCTTTGAAAAAAATATTCTATATATTTTTTTTGCAATCCTACTTTGAAAATTACTGGTATAAACAAAACAAATATGTGAAATATTATGTAATTAAATATATGGTACTTTAAAAACGACTTTACAATATGCCATAACGTTGAATCTTAAAGACACAGATATGCAGTAAAAAATATCAAAAGTTACAAAATGCATTTAGAATAAGAAAAAGATTTATTGATATCGTCTTTATACAAGTATGAATTTTCCGGGGCATTTTCCACAGGTCTCTGTATTTTGTGTTCCTCAGTGAAAATGTGAAAATAACGACCGCGACTGAAACTAGTTGGCGTTTGCTGAAGGTTAACGCGCTGCAATATACTCACGTCGTAAATACTTTTCTGTTTCAAAATAAAAATGAAATCATCTGCGAGAGAAGGAAATATACTCGTACTTATTATAATAAAAAATAATAAGCTATTATTTTTAATACTTGAAAATAAGTAATTTATTATTAACTAATTTAGGTAAACGAATATTGTTTTTGAATTTAAAATTATGTTCTGAATTGATCTAATTTTTGATATAATTTTTCCTAACAAAATATTAAGAAAATCTTCTTCTTGAAAATTCCATATGCTTTATTTCGGAGCGTACATGCAATTAAAAAAAATACTTACTATTGTCTATTTTTCCATTTGATAGATTTATTATGCATTTGAATGTATGTGAGAAATGTATCTTAACTCAGTTATTACGATATAAAAAATATATTTTTTAAACATTGTCACATTTGTACTAGACTCGTATTTCTACTTCTTGCCAAGTATCAAATATAATATCAAACTTCACGGAAACGAAAAAACTAGTATTTTAACCATATCCACTTCGAAACGGAGCATGTCGATCTTCATATGTGAAGTAATTAATTGCATTATTGAAAAGGCGACACTATGGTAGCGAATCATGGCGCCTTATGGAGTCTCAAAATAACTGTTTAGTGAATTTCGAAAACAGATGCATGTGGCGAATTTTGAGAGTATCGTGGTATAACTATACAGACCATGCAGCCTCTCACGACACTCAAAGTGAAGATGAGACGTTGAACTTGGCTTGGCCATGTGTTGAAAATACCTGAATTACATTTTAACCGGGTGTGCATGTTCTTCAAGCTAACTGGATTTCGTTGTCTCTGGAGGCTGTTGAATACACTACAGAATATGTTCGGTAAAGTTACGGGATACCTTCATGATATGGGAGAATGTAAGAAGGTTGGCCAGCGACAGGGATTCATAGAGACAATATGTGATGTTCATATACTTCGTTTAGAGGCGTGACATAGTTGAAGAAGGAGAATAGGTAATTATTTTTCATTATAGTCTATTTATATAAGTAATATGTTTTTCTCTAATTTTGAATTAATATTTCTAATTGATTTATGCTAATCCTACGAAAATATCTTTTTTATTTTAAACTTATCAGCTCTAAAACGAAACATATGAATCTCTACAATGTAAAGATTGTTTTGAGAGTTTTTTTACAAGTAATATTTGTCAATTATTAGCTCAACTGTTTCTGGTTCGTATCCTGGCTACAATACAAATGAATAAACATTTGAAAAAAATTGCAACTAGCATGGAACTTGAACCTCTGACCCCCGATTACTAGTCATACGTGCTATTCAGTAATCTAACGAGGGCAACATTCACATTGTGACACGATAAAATATCATATTTGCATAACGATAATACGAGTAATTACATGGGAATAATTTTTATTCCTCATTAATCAGACACTCCGTAATGGGACTGCCTATCGGCTATAGAACCCATGTCATTTCAGTTGGTATTAAAAGGTCTGAAAAGCTACCCCTTTTCACAGCGACCACATTTTCTAAGCCTTATTACTCCTTCCTTACCAATATAAGTAGAGAGTCCACCTCTAGTTTTCAATATGCTTCCGTTTTCGCCCGACCGTCGAGATATACTTTGGAATAATACTCATTAGTTCACTGCCTGAGGCTTTGCCGGCCTGCGAAGCCTTCGCACTGTGTTCACACAGCCTTAAATAATGCAGTAGCGGATTATTAAGATTAAAAAGGATTAGTTTATTTATAAATACGTATCGTGTATTAATATTTCAGAGGAAATAATATTCAAATAAATAGTTTATACGCTAAGAAAAGACGATCAACTGAACAAGATTTGTGAACCGGCCACACAATTATTATTAATGTCCTTTTTGTGTTATGCTTAAAGCTTTTAAACTAAATAAACATTTTCACCATCTAGTCGCTACGTTGATTCACGACCATTTTTTAATTATTTATTTATTTATTTACATATTATGGACATTAAATATTATTGGTTTAATACTATATTTTAAATAAATAAGTAAATCGTAAATCAAGAATTCCAAACCGGTCGATCACGAAGCAATATTTGGTCTATCACAATCAGGATTGTGAATTTTGAAAACATATTTTAAATTTACAACCATGAATGAAAAAAAATAATATCCCGTTCGTACGACTAACTGGTTTTGTTTGATTTGTAATTATTTGTTAATAAAACTGGTTATTTTAAGAAACTTAACGATATTTCGTTTTATAAAATAATTTGAAGTGCTAAAAAATTAGGTATAAGAAAAATTATGATACGATTTTTGTTACAAGTCGATCGCACTGAAAATTTAAATTAAAAGTAGCTCCCAGTCTAAAAAAGATTAGATACTCTTAACGTAGATATTTATTCATAATATTGCCCTTGCAGGTGAGTGGATAAAACATCCAAATTACATGACGAGGGTCATGGATTGATATAATGTGGCTGGCAAAAATTATATATGTTTTTTCATGTGCATCTGGAATCACGACATGATCTATATTGGCTGAGCTAATAAATGGTATTTCTTCTTAAATCATGTCAATACCATTAGATAGAGAATACAGCCATAAAATACTGCCCTCCATGAGTTCCTGTCGCTGGCCAGTATTCTTGAATCCTTTCATATACTACTCAGTTTGTTACGTCTACCTCAGATTAATATATTATTTATATCAAACTGATGTTGTTGATAGTCATCCAAGGTTACAGTTTCCAAAAAAAGGTTCAAGTCATCAGCAAATAACAAAAACATAGCTTTTTTAACGACTTTTGCTATATTACTTGTAAAAATAAATAAATTATAAATTATTTTCGCTCACTGATGTCTGTGTGCTGTTGGAGCATTATTTATACATCTAATTGCTAAGTGATAACAATTAAACTAGTTAATAATCTACCTATTTTGATGAACTGCTTGAAAGAGGCCGTTGGAAAAATAAAAAGTTCTAGCAGCGGGCATTTGCTCCAAGTGTAAACACTCGCTTGAGGACACAATTAACTTAGTGACTACTATTACTGCAGCGGCACAAGACCCTAATATTGTGTCTACTCCTGTTCCCACTGTTCAGCCTAGGATAACTAGGTTCCAAAAAATATCTCTGAATGAAACATTATTTTTTAAATAATTATTATAATGAATCGACAAACAATGATAATCCACATGTAAACAGTATTCATATGTACGCCCTTGTTACTCTAGGAGACGATGAGGCAATGGTAGGAGTAGAGGGTGAGATTCCCAACGACTCCGCTTCTGGAGACTTGCACAAAACTTGATAATAAATTTCGCCGGGAAAGTTCGCCCCCGTGGATGTAGCGAAAGCTGCACACTGCACTGGAAACTGAATTCCGCGAATGAAAAGCTCGTTGCGATTTTGGATAACTTCCACAGTGACTATTCCGAGTTTATTTTGTAATAATTGATATAGTGCGACAAAAACTATTTAAAAAATATGAATGAAAATTTTTACATGAAATAATAACAATTTCATTGTTGCATCATTGTTATTCATATTGCTACTAGTAGTTTGTTGTATTAATAAACGAATAAAAGTTTCGTAAACTATCTTTGCTTATAGATGCATTCAACACATTTTTCTGGTATTATTTTATTGTTCTTAAACTTTTTAATTAAGCAACCACGTCAAAGAAAAAATAAATTCAAGATTTTGTCAGAAAAATAAATGTAAAATATTTTTTTTAAATAACTTCATGAAATAAGTCTTGATTTCATATGACATATTAAATCAAAATACTATTTTCATTCTCAGAGTCTTCTTTATAAAACCATACAAAACAGTTTTTCGCATTTCGTTATAAATTATATTTTTTATGAATGCTTTGTCTGTAAATAAAAAAATCTCATATAAAAAAGTACTTCTTAAAAGATTCAATGTCTTTATTTAAAATTTGCAATTCTTTCGTGTTATGTGCATTTGTCATATTTATTATTATTATCACATTCTTATTTTTTTTTGTAAATGATTTGTGTTTTGCAAATAATAGCCTCACTTATCAAAGCAAACATTTTCAACATTTCGATTTTTTCATTTAAAAATCGTATTTTTGCGAACTAAGGCATCCGATTGTCGCTCTCGTAGGTGAGATAAAAATCCATGCGATTTACTAGCCGAGGATCATGGATTAAATTCTATAGCTGGAAAAAATTACAAATGACTTTTCATATTTCAAATGAACCGGTATATAGACATAATTGTTTAATTTAATAATTGAAAAATATTGTTCGTAAGAACTTTGTCAAAACAATATTCTTATTGTGGAGATCGATTTGCTTCATTTCTGAGCAAATATATTTAAAAGAAAGAAAGACATCTAATTGGTATAACTTTTAAGCTTTTCAGTTTTATCAAAAGTTATAAATATACGAAAATTCGTTTGTTAAGTACAGATTGCAGCAGGATTAGGAGAGTCACTCGGAGGATGGTTAGTGGAAACAGGTGCACGTAGTCTCCCCTATTTTATCGGTTATTCTCCATTTTAGTAACCAACATGGTTTTGCCGTGCGTACGTATTTTGAAAACAACCGATATATGGCGCAAAGAGCTTTTCGATGACGGTTCAATATTCCGCGTAAAAATGTCATTTCTAATGTAAACACAATTCGATCCTGGTTTAAGCAGTTGGAGTAAACTGGTAGAACACTAAGAATATATACACATGAGAAGACTTCAGAGATAATCTCCAATACTGTGTTGCTGCTAACGGCTGCAATTTTTAGAACATTATTTTCTAAACATAATAATTCAGGAGGTAATTTTCAAAATTTTTTTTTGAAATTGTTTTGATTTGACTACTTTTGAAAATTACTTACTGAAGTATAAATGGTATTTACTATTAATTTCGAAAATAAATATAATGTTTCTTTATATATCCCCATTACTTTTTTATAATTCCTCAAAACCGCTTAATCGGTTCTACTGCAGCATCTTCCATTCAAGAACGATCAACCGTGCGGACATTGCGTTAAGGTCTATAGTATTTAACCGATTTTTATGACGACATAAATATCAAGTTTCGTAAAAACTGAAATAAAATTTCTACATTGTCAGTTTTCTAATCACTATCATTATAATTATATAAAACAATTTCATTTATTACTTCGAACAATTACATAACATTGTTGGTATTATTTCAAAGATAAAAATAATTAAAATTACTTGCCCAAACTTTAAGCTCAAAGTTATATGTGAAAACGCATACATGTTTACTAAAATTAAAATGAAATACTATTCTATTCAAAGTTGATAAGCATTAACCGTTTAGTTATGGCATGAAAAATATCGATATTTTTTTTTATTGTATACATCGTCTAAGACAAAATATATAATAATGTCTGCTTTGATGATGTCATGTTAAACTATTTTTGTAATGTGCATATTTAACGTTAAAACTCATTGTTTTTGATTTTGCAAGTAAATAAAATCTCAATAAACATTAATTGTACAGTTGGGGAAATAGGAAAAGTCCGTTTTTAATATTAGCTTCATTAAGCCGAATCAATATTCATTCGCTTCCGTCTCGCAAATTATCGCCATATTAATTTAATTCTACTGTGGAAAATTAAGTAAGATTGGCCAAGTCGCCAGAAGGCCACTCGGGTAAAGCTTCACTTCAAGTCTAATAATTAACCCTTTAAATTTTGTGAATGCTTTGATTGTGAGAATTGCACGACGATTAAAGCGAACGCTTCTTAATCGACGGAGCACCTGTTACGCTGCGCAGTCACTTAAAGGTTTGAAAATGAACGATTCTTGAAAATATAAGAACGGTTATTATTTAATATATTTTGTATTTTTTAAAATTCTGGTTCAATTAAATCTGATACAATACTTTTATATAAGTGGAAAATATTGCTATGCAAACTAACATCAGTATCACGATAGACATGCAAAATACACTGTGTATAATATACCTGTGAAATGTATAGAATACCATACATGTGTAAAATATTGGAATCAAATAAACGAATAGAAAAATACTATAGTTATTTGAAAATAATACATTTTACGAATACTTCAAAATAATTAAAGTTTATCTATCTGTACTATTATAAATGGATCATCCATAAAAACACGTAACGTTTTTTCTTACGTTTTTTACTCTCCCCCCATCCATATAACACCATGTACACATTCATCTTGATCCCCTTTCCTCTCCCTCAAAGGTAACGTAACTTTACATGTTAAAGAGGAATGCGATTTACAATCAGCTTTTACTCATTTTTTGAAAGAGAAAAATGTTACGTTACAAAAAATTTAAGCCACCCTCCCCTTCGTAATGTCATGTAGATGTTGGTGATCACCTCTGTCTCCCCCTCAGGAGCGTTAAGTGCCTTATGGATGTCCCCATGGGTTCTCAAAAAGTGCCCAAGGATTTGTTTGTAATTCATTTAAAATTCTCAACAAATTCTAATTAGTTGAGAATACTGTAAAATACGAAACCGGTCTTGATTTATGAAATATGTTTTATAAAATAAATGTAAAATAAACTTATTATTATCTCAATATAATTGCTTTCCATCAAAGATTAAAAATAGGTACAATTATTTATATTTCATATAAACCAGAGGTAACCAAAATTTTAAGAAACGGGCCGTATTGATTTTTTTTAATATAGGGGCCAGATCCGGTCCGTGGGCTGTAGTTTGGTGATCGCTAATTCAAACCGATTAGTACTTTGTTAAATTAAGAAAAACTAGTAACTAATTAAAATTTCCAATGCAAACCTTTGCGATTTTCCGAAATTGAATAAAAAGTGCGATCATTTACTAAATGGAATTTAGTTTTAAAACAGTGGTTTTTCATTTGCTGTGAACAACGTATGTTATATATTATTTATTACGAATAGATACGAGTGAGAAACTCTCCCTCCTTTACCCCGGAACACCGCAGACCAATAGGTCTGAAATCAAATGTGCCCTTTGTTAACATATTGTTAGCCCACCCCTGAAACCAGTTGACTTATCGATATTTGATAAGGCTGCTTAATAATACGTTAGCTACGCCAGACACCCTGACCTTCAAGTGCTATATTTCATATTTATTCTCACAATAATTACAGTAAAAATACAATTATTCGCCTTGTATGTAGTACCGAACTAGATTTAATTAATTTCAGCATTCACCGTACACTATACAGAGTGTTCCGAAAATCATACCAGCACACATTCGCTACCCCACAACCTCCCCACCTCGGCACATACAAGATGTTGTTTTTGTTTAGTTTGCCATTGTCTTCTTTATATACAAGGGAATGTTCCTGGTGTGGAGCGTGTAGTCTGTTCATGACAGCGCTGCTTACAACTTCGCAAGTATTTATTGTCTACGGCAGTATACTTTGAGGACAGCCTGTATGCGTTATGTTTACGTCTATTTAGTATATATATATCTATACTATTGTTCTATTTATTCTAAGTTTACTTAAAGAATGGATTTCTTTGAAGATTAACTGTACTATAAAAATTAGAAACTTGTCAAATTATAACTACCATTCAAGTCAGTTTTTTTTTGGTCTGTATATTACAGTTGCACAAGTGGGTGAAAGTTTTTTCATTTGTCTAACTATAAATTTGGAATTTTATAATATATGTATGCAATACTATTGTGGTATAATGTTTCTTTGATTCACAAATAATATATAATATATATAAGTACATTATTGCTTGGTGATTGACGTAGATATACGTCTATACTTTTTGAAGGCGAATTTTGATCGGACACATATGCACGATTATAGTTCTGGATGGGCTAACACGAGTTCCAAGATTAATCTAAACGTTTTTATAAATCGTCAGTATACTGTCAAATAGGTGTTATGTCGAAAAATTACCGTTTTAACCTAGTAATGCACTTTGATAGATTCTTGCACTCTTTATTATCTGGTTAACAGTGAAAACAGTGTTAATCGTCGTTATACTATAAAAAGGCATAAAATCAAAAATGACCATTTCGACCTAATGATGTTTGCTAGATTTTTACATACTTTATAATCTGGTATAACAAACTTAACCATACTCCTTGAAATTTTTCTGTAATACAAACACATATTAGTTCGATATTGAATATTTTATTATGAGCAAACTAGATTAAAGAGACCAATAATTATTTGGCTGATTATATTAAGTGTTTTTTGATATATTCTCATTCTGGCAAAAAATGTCAACAAGACTTATAGTTACAATTGCCCTAACAGGTTATCATTAAACGTATGTAAAAGACTTAAACTTAATAAATGATTTTTCTTACAACAGTATTTTTTGACATATGACGATATGTATTATGAACATTACCAATTTTTAAATCAATACGATTACAATATGACAAAATTATTGTACAGGTTGCGGCAGAACCAATTAAGTGGTTAGAAGGAGTTAATCCTCGGGTGGTGAAGGGTAAGCAGGTTCACGTGGTCTCCCTCTGTTTCATCGTCCCTTTCAGTAGTCAACATGGTTTATACCGAGACACATCGGAGCTTTGCCGTGTACTTGTATTTTCAAAACAACCGATCTGCAGAACGGTTCAACATTCCGCGCAACAATGTCGTTTCTTATCTGAACACACGATTTGAGCACTTGTAATTTCTTTCTTTGGGAATATTTCATGAAAAAGGTGTTCGTCGTCTTCAAATCCTACCAGAGCTAAGGCAGGGATTATTCAAGAATTTGTCGCTATATCCTTCGATGTGTGTGAACCAGCTGTATAAAACACCATAGATCGTCCCCAATAGTTTTTTAACCCTGGAGCTCAAAGCATACTAAAGAGAAGAAATGCTGTGTTATTTCCGCTGAAGAGTCTATTCAGGTCCAAAAATAATGTCACTAAAAACGAATTTCCAGGTTTATAATGTGACTGTAAAACCTATAGTGTGAAAACCTATAGATGTGAATCTCGGAGCCTTAGAGAAAACGGGAAACGACCATGCACAGATATTCGAAAATAAAATACTTGGACTAGTCAGAGAAAATTAAGAATTTCGTATCTGTATTAATACTGAGCTCCATAGTATTATAGCAAATCTCTTGAGGGCAAGAAAACTCAGATGGCCAGGTTATGCTGTTATATGCGATGAATCTAGAACTCTCAAGAAGAAGTTTGAAGTAACTCTAGTATGCACTTCATCCGTTGGTCGCATCAGAATGAGATGGGCAGATAACGTAACTAGAGATGCAAAAATGTTGAGTGTGAATAATTAGAGAGAGACAGAGAGGCCTGGAAGAAGGTTGTGCAGTCGGTCGTGGATCTGAATATATTGTAGCGCTATATTCGACAATTACTAAGAGGGCGTTTTATATATTAAACTATCTTATTATTTCAGTTAAAATAAAGTTTGACTTTGAAACAGTTATCATAAAATCATAAAAATGAGCCAAAGTATTTTTTTATTTATATTTCTTATGAAAAATATAAACAAGTATCCTTTAGTATAAATTAAATTTTGATCAATTTTTATAATTAACCAGAAATTAAAAAAAAAATGGTTTACTCAATAACATAAATATACTTAATACATATTCGATATTGGTTAAGAATATTATATTATATTTTTTTATAATAGTAAAGAAATTTCATTTTTATGTACCCTTATTCGATGGATACTTGCTTGATTGACTAAGTGTACAGTGTCAAAATAAAGTTTATTGCAAGGAATAATTGAGTGGTCTTGTACGATGTCACTCCATCAAAAAATAAAAGCTCTAAATTTGAAGAAAGCTTAAATCTGGTTTTGACAATCAAAGTTTCGATTACTCAAGTGAAGAATCAAAAGCTTAATGTTTGAAAATGAATTTTAAATAAGCGGATGTGACAGAAAGTTTCATTCAGCATTCAGTAGTCAACTTGAGTATATATTGAGAATGATTATTATAATAATTCTGAAAATTATGAAATAAACGTATTAATATCAAAAATATTATTATTTTCTTTATACTAAAATTTCTAAGTAATAACATTCAATAAGACAAATATACGAGTATATACAATCCATACAGTGAATATATTTTAGCACAAAACCTTCAACATATAATGTTATATTCTAATAATGCTTATATACGATTATTTCATGCATTCATTTTCTTTTGACACGAAAAAATTCTTTTAATATATAACAATAAGTTGTCATTGCTCTTTGGACACTTTTCTACAATAATTTGTTATCTAATTTTACATTCATTCGTATTATCAAATGGATTGAAATGTTGATAATCAATACAGTATGAGTACTTAGTCCGGTCCTATGTAAATATGTAAAATTTTATTAATAAGTCAGTGATTTATTTATATTTAATACTTTTATGGGCAAAATGTATTATTAAAACGTTTTAAAACGAATCTTTTTAAACAATATCTCATATACACAAGTTCTATCCATGAGTTATTTTCGCTGAGGAATCTTCTTGCATTATCATATGCCATGCTGGCATCATGTAACTCAACAGAATACTTCATGTGAATATTATTTAATTGTACACAAGGACGACAGGATCCGGTTGGCTTGAAGAAGAAGTATGTACTATTGAGGTAAAATTCAGACATTTTCTGCACGTGGCCAAGCCATGTACAATATTTTAACTTCACTTTAGATGTAATGAGAAACTGAATGATCAAATAGACCATTATAACGGTATTATAATCAATAAACAAAATTAAACACACTTAAAAGAATAGACCTCATTTGAAGAACAGGAAAAAAATAGTTTTTCACCATGACAACGCGCGATCACATACGGCAACGACGACTTAATACGATTTCAATGAACTGAATTAAGATGTTATCAAGTACCCATTACTGCTTATTCTAATTTTCAGTGTTTTAGGTCACTACAAAATTTTACAAATTTATGGCAAAGAACTTGATTCCGTATCTGAGTTAAAAAGTTTTCTGTGTATAAATGTTTGTAATCAAGTCGCGTAAATTTCACTTTAGTAGAATTAATAAACGAAGAGAAAAATGTTAAAAACTAATTGAAGTTATATTACTGATTACATTGAAAACAAAATTCTAAAGAAATGTGGAAAATATATAGGATTTTGTCAAGCTCCCACCATATTTTTAAAATCGTACTTCTTCCGACTATATGTTATTAAGGTCATTATTTTCTGAATGACAAAAAATTGATACCACAACTGAGATAAAATCATAAATTTATTAATTTTTGCATTAAAGTTACATCTATTTTATTTTAATGGGATAAATAAGCCAATATAAAGATGAAAGACAGATACAACAACTAAAGGTAATATATTATTCTTTTTTTCTTTTAACCTTATCCACTCCGAAATGAAGCATAAGGACCTTCACAATGTGAAGATTGTTTTGAGAGTTTAGTTACGAGTAATAGGTGTCAATTATTAGATGAACAAATTTAGTCCACGTACTGGTTTCAAATCTACATTTGAATGTGCAGTTTTTGCTAGCTATCGGATTCAAACCTAGACCCCTTGCTAATGAGTCAGATGAGCTATCTACTCACCTACCAGAGCGACAATTTTTTGTATTATTAATTAAATTGAAAATATATTAAACAATGTCGAAACTTTTACAAGAGTTCTTTAGAAAGCTTTTCTGTAGTTATATTTTCAGGCGTAAAAAACATAATGTCATGTACTCGTAAATCATTTTACTAAACCTTATAAGTAAATGAATGAAAGTATTATTTTAAAGAAAGTAAAGAATACGATTAATTAGATAATAAATTTAAAAATACATTTCTTTAACTGGCTAATCATTTAATATTTTTTTTTACATATTATGGACATTACAAATTATTAGTTTAATACGTTCACA
>JAPMAE010000155.1:14504-27113 GCA_036584705.1 Rhyacophila sp. 25_7 | reverse complement strand
GTTGTTAGGGTGAAGAAATAAAATGTGAATTTCTTGAGAAAATCAATTAAAAATTTTGTTGCATATGTTGTTTAAATATGATTTCAATTTAAATATATATTATTATTTTAATTTAGTTTTTAATAAAAACAACGTTTAAATATGTATAGATAAAATATTATCATATTTACGTTTACAGATCAATTTAGTATATTTTTTAAGATATTATGTCAAACATAATCGATTGTGAAATCACTATCCATGAAATAAAAAAACAGAATATAAAAAATAAGTTTGTTTGGCCATTGAATACACTAGACAGTTTATTTTAAATAGTGTATTATATCTTGCATGTGACTAAAAGCAAGAATATTGCAAAGAATCATTAAAATAGATTACGTTTTTAGTTTTTTTAAATCTCTCTGATTTTAAATTAATAACATTGAATCTTTTGTGTACTTGAAATGTGTTTTTTTTGTTTAAATCATATCCATTCTGAAACGAAGTATATGGATTTTTACAATGCAAATGTTATTTTTAAAGATGTTTTCATTCAGCTATCAGCTCACTCAATTTGGTCTACGTCCTGGTTTCAAATACACGTAAAAAAACATGTGAAAATTTGCCAATAGGATTCGAACCCTAAACCATTTGTTTGTGAGTTTGATGCACTATCCACCCACCTACGAGAGTAGTTGGTATCAATTATTAATGCTTAAAATTGTCTCTGGATATATAATGATTTGTAAAATGAATCGTATATTTAGGTAATTTGTACATCATCTTTACAATAATGCATTTTACACTTAAAATGAGAGATATTTAGGGTAATCCAGTTTTTATTTAAACAATATTTGAATACACAAAATAAAATAGGCACTAAGTGTCAAAACGTAGAAAAAGTAAGTATGCAGAAATATTTTATGCTCCACCGCCAATTTATGTTCAAATGCCAAAAAAATATTAGACTTTTTATGAATATTCAAAGATAGACCTGGGTGTAAGAAGCAGCATGTTTGTTTTTAAAATAAGCACTAACTGCCATTTGGTTTTAACCGAAATTAGTTTTTTTAGATTTGAAAAGATTAAAAAAAGATGATTTTTAGAATGTATCTTTAATTCGTTGAGAAACTGATAAAATAGTATTTCTATGAAAAATAAACGAATTATTCATTAAAACTCTTATATAATAGATACAGTTTTTTGGCACTTAGTTCCTATTTTTTTCATATATTCATATATCAGAGAATGGCCATTATTTACATATATTACATTTTTTTTGTTTGAAGATTCTAAATAAATTAATTTAATAAAAAGCCATATTATACATCAATAAACATATAAGTTTTAAAAAACGTTATTTAAAATGATTTTAATTTTACCTATAATCAATTACCACAACATGAAACCTGTGCAACGAACAAAACGAATGCGTTCAAATTCGTATAATAAACTTTAAGTGATACGAGTTCAAAATTAATGAAAGTCACCTACTCAACTCAATATTAATTAAAATAGAAAATTTCATACGCGTTCAGTGTATGAAAGAGATTTTTTTTACTGCGGGCTATAAATTTAAAAGAAAACAATGGCAACTGATTAATGGGAAATTTAATACGGCTGCTAGGGAGAGACGATTAAAGCGCTCGGTATATAAAATACAGAATTCATAAATTGAACAAGTTATATTTGAGGATAATAAACCAGAAAGTTTCACCGAGTATTATTAGATTCTTGTACTTCTAGTGGTTGTGAGTTGAACGCAAGTTATGACGATAGAAGTTCTGATAAAAAAAAATATTGCTTTGATCAACTTAGACACCTTAATGTCATTTATAGTTATACGTTATTTATATACGACTTACGTCATCATTAATACAATTGTTACGTTATGTTTTATATACTTTCGAAGAAAACAGAAAAGTTAAAATTTTAACGCGTAAGAAATCTAACATTCTTTTAACCATATCCGCGACAAAATTAAGTGTGAAAATTATTTTGACATGTTTTTTTACGAGTAATAATTATCAATTATTACTTCAACCGTTTTGGGTTTGTGTTTTGGCTACAATGCAAATGAATAAACATTTGAAAAATATAAACGTAAACATTTACATAAAAAAAGGTTGGTTAACGTTTAGACTAATATAAAAAAATGATTTAATTTAACAATAGAAATGAGATTATTAGTAATGACATTCAATAGCTCTTTGAAAGTATATGTCACCTTGAAAAATTGTAGAGGTTTTTTCATATGCATTTGAAATTAAAGCATAAATCGAATTACGAAAATTATACAATAGCTTATTCGACTCACAAGCCAAGGGTATATGGTTCCACAGCTGGCAAATTTTACAAATTTTTTTCATCTGCATTTTAAATCAGAATATGGACCAAATTGGTTGAGTTAATACCTGACAATTATTACTCTTAAAAAATCTATCAAAATAATCTTCATATTGTAGAAATTCATATGCGTCATTTTGAAGTGGACGTTTTTAAATAAAAAAAAATTATAAGTGAATAGCTTATACAATGATCAGTTTTTTTCGGTTTTTAAAAAAATAAAATATTTAAATGTTTCTTTAAAATATTGAAAAATATTTGTTAATAATATTAAATAAAAATTATTGTGCAAAATAATATTTCTTATATTTGATCCAATCCATGAATAAATATTTATTACGAAGGATATTCAAAAAACCAGTCACAAACTAAAATATGCATTTTATATCACACCAAAATGTAATACCACTTCAAGTAAAAACCGTTTGAAAAAGTTCTCTTAAATTTGATTAATTTTGTATTTATTTATAATAATAATTAATCACAATCTTTTTTGGGTTCTTAAAAAGTTATTCGTGAAATTTATCACACTTAATTTTTTAACAAATTTTCTACAAAACTCATGTTTAACGATAGTCCTTAAAAAAATACACAAATGAGTTTTTGAGGTTCTTAGAAATTTTCATCAATCAGTTTTATAACTTGTTATTTTTATTTTAAATTATCTTTCTTTCTCTTCAGACAATTAGCGCTAAACATAACAAGATAACAAAAAATTGGTTGTACGTAGGACATATTTTTCTATAAAACTATTGTAGCAGATGGTTTTTACGGAGGCTTAAGAAAATATAGACTAGTATGTGTGTAATACTCGTAGTTTCATGGACGAGATAATTTTTTATTGAATGAAACGATATCTACCATACTTAAGCAAATAGAATTAACTCTCATAGAAAAAAGTTTACAGGAGGCACAAAAAACGTTTATTAGTGATTTTAAAACAATGTCACATTAACACAAACTAGAAGTGCATGATTACAAGTAAATTTGTATTTGTGTAAAAAAAAAAACATTTAAATTTACGATTAATTCCCTTATCCTTTCTACAAAAACTTAGTAAGTCATCTTTTTTCCAAATTTTAAGATGAATTTTGATAATAATTCGGCATTTTTGGCTTAATTTTTCTTGACAGAACGTGTATTTAGTTGTGTTTATTGTGATACTTAAATATAAATAGATTTAAAAAACTGTGGGTTAAGCTTTTTTATTTAAACAGACTCGATGTTTCAATTCATGTAATTAATTATTACTTTTATTATTTTCTTAAATAAATAGTTCAATAGAATCTATTTTCACTATCAACATTACAAGACGAAAGATATTTATTTGTAAAGATATAACTTAAAATGCATCACTTTTCTAATCTGCACAGATTATCCCACACTGAGAAAAATGTGGAAAAAGTAATATCAAAAACATATTTATCATTCTTATATGAATGCTTCTAATTTTGTTGTATCATAACAACTTGTCAGAATGTGTGCAAATGATTTAATGAGTTCTATGATGAAATTACATTTTGTTAGTAGCAATATAAATATATTTATAGACAATACATAAATAACTTTTCCATGAATTGCCCTAAGCCCGTAAATATAAGTGTTTGAAGAACTGATTATTTCTTCAAAGCACATTTACCTTAATATTTTTTTCGTAAGGAACTATCAGTACTATAATCAAAGAAAAGTTATCAAACAGTATATTGAATATTAATATTATTAATAGCGAGAGTGAAGAACTAAAGAGTGTATAAATTTAATTTCTTAGCAAAATAGTACTAAAAATATATTTTTTATTAAGTAAATCATTACTTTTTGCATCTCGTTGTAGAGTAATATTTTAAATAAAAATAAGACATTTATGAATGAATAACTCTGAAATACTATACAAAAATTATAGAAAATTTATTTATAAGTTATTTAAAACCAATTTATATATTAAGCTCTCCAAGAATGAGTTTTTTTAATTACGGGTGCACAATTTCGTGAAAGTTTTTTTGTTAATCTAGCCTTCAATTTTTTATTGTATTAAATACATTATTGCTTAATGTTTATTGGAAGGATAAATAATATATATTTTATTACTTAGTGTTTACCGTACATATACGATTATAAATAAAGAGAATTTTGAGCAAATGCGTATACGCGTCCATACTCATGGACTGGGTAATACTTTCTTTAACAAATGACAATAGTGTGTCTTTATTTTTTTCCAATATGAATCCTTAACAAAGAGCCATTTAATGTAAATAATTATACAGTATTTTCACACATATATTCAAAAATTCAAGACTAGTTTTGTCTGTTACAATATCTGCCTGTTTTAACCGAATTTATTTAAGTTTGTTAGTAATTAATGTATTTTTTTTTTTAAATTTATATCTTTATATATAAATCCTTTATTATATTATAAAACATCAGTCTAATCCGTTTGGTATATTAAATTTACAAATTCACACAAAACCTACAGGTTTTCTAGCAGTTATAATTTTGTATTTTTTTTTAAACAATATCCTCTCTGAAATAAATCATATGGATCTCCACTGTATGAAGATTGTTTTGACAAGTTTATTCACGAAATATAATTGTCAATTAATAATAACCCAATCATGTTGGGTTCGTGTCCTGGCTACAATACAAATGAATTTGAAAAAAATTTGCAACCAACATGGGCCTCGAACCCATAATTTTCGGCTTGTAAACCAGATGCGCTATCTATTTACCTACAAGGGCAAAATTTTGTGTTCAATTCCATATTTCATAAAAACCAAAAGCTGTTCTAATTATTGTTAATATATCTTGTGAAAATATGTATAAAAACGATGTAATTATATTAATATTATGGCTTTTTACCAAAGATTTAAAGTAAATAAAAGTATTTTTATAAAACAATCAAATATTTCTTTTATTTGCTGCTACTTTGGTTCACATATATATTAAAAAACACATTTATTATTTTAATATATTCCTATTAAATAGCTAGAGTTTTCATAAAATTGCTATAGGACGCTATTAAAATAGTTGGTTTGGTATATTTTAGAGTCTTTTAGTATAAAACTTATGAGTTAACGAGCTTTTACAATACCTGATTTATAAATGTGCACTTACCACTCCATCGCCAACGTTATGCACTGCGCACGGTAGCAATGATGTGGAACCGGTCTGCGAAGTGACAAGCGTCCCATTTTCCGTTCCAAAATGCATGTGCATAAAATCCGCACTTGTATCCGAGTCGATACCATTTAGGACGGATGCCAAATTGTTTGTGGAGGCATCTTGCTGGACCAAGCTCTGTGCTATGGCGTCTTTTAAATGGGGACCTGAAATGAAGAAAACATATTTTTTTTGAACAACGTTTTTAATTTGAACATTTAAATCATTTGGTATTATTTTCTTTATCTTTCATAGTTTATATCAGTGCTATAAAAAAACATTTAATGTGCAAATGATAAAAATTTAGTTGAATTATCTATTAATAGTCAAATAAATTGTATATATAAACTGTATTGTAGATATGGCAAATATATCATTTTTCCATGATGCCGTATGCTTAAAAAATTCAATATTAATTTTTTTTAATCACACATATAGGTGAATTATTTTTTATACATATCGACCATGTTAAGGTAAAAGGGCGTAACCCTCAGTTTTTTAAAAAATGCTTTTATTTGATAATCACATCATACACAACCAAATACGCGTTCTGTTAAAAAGAATTAAGCCAAAAATCCCGAATTATTATCTGAATATAGCTTTAGATTTTGAAAAAAGATGTATTCTACGATTATATGGAAAAAAAATATTAATCGTCAATTTTAATGATTTTTCTCTAGTATTTTTTTTATTTATTAGATCAGAAAAATTAAACACCCATTTATTCGTCATTATGCACTTCAAGGTTGTGTTAATGTGACTTTGACTAAAAATCATTAAAGCAGGTTTTTCAGCCTCTTGTATTTTTTTTTCTATGAGAGTTACCCTCTTTCACCTAAGCACGGTCAATATACAAATATTATTTCATTTATTATTATTTTATTTCACTATTACTTATCTAGGTTTATAGCCAAATAAATAAAAGTTCTTTAATAGACTTTTCATCCTCAAACTCCCTCAAGTCTTTTTTCTACACTCAACAATTTTGTATTTCTGTACAACTTTATACTCATATTCTATTGAAGTTAGTTTTATATACATCGTTTCGAACATTTCTTGCAATCCGATTTTTTATCGATAACTCAGCAATTTAATATTTTGAAACCATTTATATTCCAAAGAATACTTTGACCAGTTAAATAAAACGAAAGATTTTACAATTATTGTTAATGCTGAGTTCTGCGATTAATATATTCCAACATAGTGAATGTTTTAAAAAATTATATGCTTAGATAAATAGGTCATGTTTTAAGTTGCAATGAATTTTTATCTCTCAAAGAGATGTTTTAAAGAACTCTAATAAGCTCTTGGCCTACCGGCCGCCCCAAAATGAGACGAGCAGATAGAATAACTAGATATGCAAAAATATTGAGTGTGAATAACTAAAGATATATATACAAATATTGGCTCTGGATTAAATATGTCAAAAGAGATTAACTTAAAAAAAACAAATTTTACAGGAAGTACTAAAAACGTTGCTTAATCATTTTTAATCAATGTCATATTAACGGAAATTTGAATTGATATAATTTGGTGTCTCATTTTTCTGTTTTGATAATTTAAAAAAATATTAAAGAAAAATCATTAAAATTAAGAGTTCATGCTTTTTTCCTTTCCAAAAAAACTTAGTAGATCGTTATTTTTCAAAATTTAAAGCTGAATTTTGATAATAATTCGGCATCTTCGGTTTAACTCCTGTTGATAAAACGTATATAGTTGTATACATTGTGATTCTCAAATAAAACCACTTTTCAAAAACTAAGGGTCAAGCCCTTTTGCTTAAGCAGGCTTAATATTATAATAAGATATCATTTATGTTAAATTTACAATAATTCAATAAAAAAAAAAATAGAAATTACTTTTCTACAACTAAATATATTCTTATTTCGGCTATAATGCAAAATTTTAGAGTACAGTAGGTAAAAAAAATATTGCAAAGCACTGACCAATATCTTATTTTTAAGTTTTTATTAATTATTTTCTGCTTTTTATTTCCACCAAAGTATTGCTGTATAAATAAATTTCTATCTATTTTTTTATTTATATAGTATCAATTAGGTGCAACGCAATTTATTTTATTATTTATGCATCCAGTCGTTTAGATATTATATTTTTTATCAAACGAATTATTATTTTTATTTTTATCGCGTACATTTTTGAGATAAATTAAATTACTCTATAGAATGATGAACATTCATTTGACTCATATCAAATACTTTGTGGATATTTTTACGTAAAAGCAGAGTTGACAACATAAAAAACAAGTCATTATTTAGTTTCATATCTCACAAAATAACCCATTGAAGACAATTGATAACAAATCGATACCTCGGTTGATCTAAGTCATTTTGGGCAATCAGTGTCAATTTTGCGTCGGTGAAACATATTACCATCTATTGAAAGTTATCAACTGATATCAGTCAATAGGCAATTTACTCATGTCAGTATCAGTAATACAGATAACTATATATTTATCAAGATCAAATTTTCTTGGCATATTCGATTTTTATTTTGAAATTTCGCTATAAATTTATAAACATACGCATATCAGGATTTTGATGTGAATAAAATTATTTCATAGCTCTTATAAAATCTGACATATTTAATTGTTATAGCATTGATATTTTACTAACAATACTTTTTTATGTTATAATAAATCATTAACTTAACCATTTTATTTCACAACAAATACAAATATATTTTTTAAATCTGATCATCTACAGCAAGGATACTCAATGTTTTTGTTTTTATATGTAGCAGTGATTTCTGTATTTTATTTTAAGTGATACAATAATACTCTGTGCAGTTTTATTATTTTATTATATTTCATTATTTCTCTTCTTTCATTATTATAAATACATGCTAAAGCAAGGTTTCATCAAATTCCTACCATTGCTCGCACATAATATAAATATAATTATGTATCGTCACTTGTCTAACATTACATTACTGAAGTAATCGCTTTTTTTTCTTCAAGTAGTTTTATACTTTGTTTATGTAGAGCGTACGATATGATTCAATGCACTTTAGTGCTATAAATAAAGACGTAATTAATGAATACGGTCATTTACTAGTTGTTCAATTTATGTTTTAGGTATTTTGTTTACTTACTCAATTAATTATATTATTCAAACTAGTAAAGAAGATCATCATTTAAATTGATCCCCATACAAAGCTTCATATATCAAAAAGAACATAAAATTATTGTTATTGAAATCATGTTTTCTTAATTGAACTATAATAATACGAAATATAAATTTTAAAAAATTCTGTCCAACTGAGTTTCTGTTTCCATAGTTATTTCAAACAAATATAAAATAATATCGTACCTGCGATAATTGTAAATATTATTCTGCAAAACTTTTAAAACTATTGTCAAATTGTATGATGGTGTTACTACTGAAAAGTTTTATGACCTATATTTTTTGAAATACGTAACGTTATTTTGACTACGTGGTACATTTATAAAAGGTACATTTTTGGTGAGATAGCAAAATCGTTTTAATACGTGTTTTATGATAATGTAATCAAAAATGATGATATAAAATATTTTTGTGCGATTTGATGTTTTATAAAATATAGTTAAACGGTTAAAACTAAAATCCGTTATATTTTTATCAATAAATATATAGATTTACATTATTTATATAAATTTTAAATTATGTTTAAATTTTATTTTTATAATTAATAATGTTTTGTTTAGATTTTTCATTACTTAGCAATAATATCTTTTTCATTATATTTCTACTAATACATTTTAATTATAGTGTATCAAACAGTGTTCCCTAACAGGCTTGGTACCGTCTACCGATTAGCGTTAGAGAAATCTAAGGAGGCGTTAAGCACCAACTACCACCCTCTTGGGCAATACTCGCAAGAACGTAATGGGTTACATTATTGGTTTCAAGGACGAGAGTAGTATGATATTTTTCAATGAAAAGTGGAAGGTGACATTTTTTTTTCAAAAAGAGGTAGTAGGCCAAAAAATTATCCATTATATAAAAAGAGATTTTTATATGAATTAATTAATGTGTTTTATTTTTAGTGAAAATAAAATTATATTCTGTCCAGTTTTATTTCATTTCACTCATTCTCTTTTATTATCAGTATTTAGCCATTGCTACAAAAGTGTATAAAAAGTACTTTAAAAACCATATTTATCTATTTTTTGGATATTTAAAAAAATATTATTTTCAACTGAGATTATTTTTTGTGAGTTTTTACTCTTATTTGAGTTAATAAAAGAAAGATGTTTTTATTACTTGAGGCTACACTTTGATGAAATTAAGTCACGGTTACTAAAAAGGATGTAAAAAATATGACGAAGAAAAAACGTATTTGGGATCAAAGTTTCACGGTAGTAATTAATCACGACGTCTATCTATAATAAAGTTTTATCAAAATTGCCCAATGGCAAAGTTATTTGGAAAATCAATTTTTCTCTTTATCGGATTCACGCTCAAGCTGAAAATTTTAACATTTTTATAAGATAAAGATTAATATTAGTTTTACTTTGCAAAACGTCTTTTCAAATATTTTTATTTCGTTTCAATAAAAGTTTAAAATGAGAGAAGTTTTATAAATAATAAATAAATTACTACACGTCTATAATTATAATTATAACAACTTCAAATGTATAATTGTTTTTTTTTTAAATTTTTAGTCTAATTTTTAATGTGTTTTTGCTAATATAATATATACGTCTTTTTTAATTATATTTGTTATAAAGTGAAAATTGTTTTGACAGTTTTTCTTTACTCGTAATTATTGTTAGTTATTAGGTTTTGAGGACCCACAACTGACCCACTAGTATATGTAGCCATGATTATGCGCAGTTGCCTTCCTGACACTTTTTCGAGCGAAATATTTTTTCCTCATATATAATATTAAACCTGTCCGTAGCGGAGACGCATGGGACGGTATCACCGTGCATCTTAGTGCAAAAACTAAGTTAAAAGAGAAAATGAATAAAAAACAGTTGTATTTTTATTTATTTCTCTATAGCATGAGATGCCTGGTGCACCCGGGGTAATGACAATCAAATTGACCCGGCTCTCCAAGCTTAAGAAAGATAAACTAGTTTGGGAGTCTGGATAAAATTACTCCTCATAAAATGCCACTAATTTTGAATACGCTTTAAAATTGGCCCTGGTAGACACCTTGTCCGCATTCTCTATTGGATCTGTGTGAACACGGATTTTGGTAAATATCTCTATTTTAATCATTATTAGATAATCCCGTAGAACGTTTTTACTTTTTTGGCCATGTCCGCATCTATAGTTTGGCTTATCTAGAAGCTTGCTAAGCTCGTAGAGTTTGGCTGCAAACTTGCTATGTCCAATCAGAAATTGACTGGTCTAATCTAAAGGTGTGAGTCGCTTCACTTTGTACTTCCAAGAGACATATAAAAAGAACATGTATATTTGTTTTCTGCGGCTGGATACTGTCCATCTCTTCTGTTAGATAGAGAGCGTATATACAATTATAACCTCGATATACAATTTCTTTTTAGATATCGTAAGAGGTACCAGAGTTACGCATCCGAGGCTGATAGCAATATTTCTTAGTAAAAAAGTAATGACAACGTGCACTTGAAAATTAAAATCAAGTAGTAAAACTCCAGCGAGAACACCATGCGTGACTGTTAGTAGTCTGGTTGGCCTTTGTAAGTAACGTTATCCTTGATCGCTGACCTGAACTTAATTTGCACGCCAGAAGATTACGGTATACCATACGCTAGATGCATATGTAGCGATATCAATAAAAATTGCAACGCAAACAATTTTAACCGCCCTTGGTGAGAAATAGCTGTTTTTAGCTAAACGGGACAGTAGTCTTACCAGTTATTTTAGTTATATAGGTTATGAAGGATAGTTTTTTATATTAATTATAACCCCTGATAGCTAGAATTTAGCTTTTAGCTCAACTAATTTGGTATATGTCCTGGTTTGAAATGCACATGAAGAAACCTGCACAATTTTTACTAGCTACGTAATTTAAAATTGCAACTCGCTGTTTGCTAGTTAGATGTGCTACCCAATCACCTACAGAAGCGACTTAAATACTTTAAAAACATTAAACTATTGTGTTGTCGTAGTTTTTATGAAGTTCGTTCCTTTAATTAATAGTAAGAAAATTTTTCAAAAAATTAATTAATGCGTGAATGGAAGATGAAATAAAACCTGTCAAACCAATAGTCAATAACTACTACATGTTATTTCAGTATTTTACTTATTTGTTTCAGATTGGATCTATCAATATTTTTTATTCAATTACATACATGAATTCTACAGCTAGCAATATTTTATAGATTGGCAAGTCTACCAATACATTAATTCATTATTTGTTTAATGGTTAGATGATTATATGATTTCAATAATTTTGACATATTGGTGATATCTTGAAAAATAAAAATTATAAAGTAAAGTTCATATACTTTATAAATATATGTTTGTAGATTAGTAATAATTACTTCTTTTATATTCATACATGTTTATAAACCTCATTCTAAATATTATAATATTTATATTTAATGAAATAAAAATATATGAAGAATAATAAATTTAAATTTATCTTTAATAGGTGGTCAAATATTTAAAAAAAAACATATAATAATATTCGGTAGAATCATTAAAAAATATTTTCCATATATATATAAAGTAATGGTTTATTTAATGACTAAGTAAAAATGAATTTTATAATATTATTGAATATGAATAAATTAAAATGAAATATTAACAATAAAGATTTTTTTTAAATCAAATCAAGATTGACTTTTCAACCAGTCGATTAGATAAATTTACTTACATGCACTCAATGAAATATATTATAACTTATACATAGCATGTATATCATTATTTTTTTAAATAATCTTTTAGTTTTAAAAAATATATTATTCTATTTAAACCATACTCTCATTTAAAAAAATAAACTTAGTTTTATTCAAGAGTTTACTATAAAATTTAATAATATGTATTTCTTTATTTATATATAGTCAACTCGGTAGGATTTATTATAATATTAGATAATATTCATTCGCATTATTTGTATGCATCGTATTAATTGTAAGTATACATTAATAAATTTTCTTCTACTTATTTCTTAACCATATCCACTCTGAAACAAAGCATA
>JAPMAE010000154.1:0-11994 GCA_036584705.1 Rhyacophila sp. 25_7 | reverse complement strand
ATCTAAGAGTTATTTGTCATTTTTCGCCAAAAAACTCAAATACGTGTGATGAAAAAACTATCTCGAAATATCTCCGTTGCTGTCAGACTAAAAGTCATTTCTTCCGATAAAAAAACAAAGCTTTTCACAACAAAACAAATTTGCTTTCATCTGCCAGAAACTGTTTGACGTCAAACTTGTAACGATTTTAAAATTTAATGAACAGATATTATGCATGCGGCTTAAGTTTGCATCTTTCTTCAATGGAAAAAATCCGGAAAATTCGTATAAAATTTAGCATTTGCTCTACCGTTTTAAGTTATGAAATTATATAAAATGATTGAATTTACAAAAAAAAGACATAATTATGTCAATGAGTACGATAAAATTCAAATGTAAGTCTAGACTAAAATACAAATAATTTAGTTTGCATGAAACTAATTACGGATATTTGGCATAGAAACTAGCCTATTAATTATCGCTCTATCGAAATTCTTTTTAAAAAACCTTGTAATGAAATGTGACAAGAACAGAGATGTACAATGAAATTTATTTTTGTTCGAGATATCTTTCGCAATATTTTATATTTACGGGTAAGCAAATCTAACGACTTTGTGAAAACTTTTATATACTGTGATGCTACCATAACTTTCATATAGCTTATTCAAAACTTCATATGAATACTCTCGATTCTCTGCTAAGTAACTAGGTAATATTATTATGGCACTTAGATTTAGTTGTATGAGGGCTTGAAACTACGCATGGAAACTCTCAGTAGTTATTTTTGGATTTTATCCAAACAAAACACATGGCCAATTTCTTGAAAGCTCCGTGTGACCTTGTGGAAAAATATGTACGTCAAATTTACCGTTGAATCGAAACGAGTATGCAAATTATTTTATGCATATTTTTTCTTATATATGATCATCATTATAAGTGGATATATTCAAGTTATTAAACATTATTCATACATTAAACAGTATTATGTCAATGTATATGAAGACTGCCCAATATTTCATAGTTTAATTTCTTTTAACCATATCCGTTTCAAAACAAAGTATATGTCTCCATAATGTGAAGATTGTTTGTGACATTTTTTTTAGTAGTAATAATTCTCAATTATTAGCTCAATCGTTTCGGATTCGTGTCCTAGCTACAATACAAATGAATAAACATTTTAAAAATTGTGGAACCAACATTTTACCTTGAACTCGTAACTTGCTAGGCGCACACGCTATCCACTAACCTAACGAGAGCGATGAGATTTATTTTTCTTAAAAAGCTCTTTCATATGTCGAAATCAGAATACGTGTTTATTGAAATGCAACTACAATATATACTACAAAAATCATTCAAATATAGCAAAACTGAAATTTTATATTTAATTTCTACAATATTTAAAAACAGTTAATGTATGAAAACTACAGACTTTTAAAAATAATTCAAAATGGTCATTATTTAATTTTTGTTTTTTTTTTGGTAATAAATTTTGGGTCATGTAATAATTTAAATATTTTTTATTGTTCTAAAAATTTATTACTGATTGTTGACGCGAATAAAAAAATGTTCTGCAATTTTTAAATCTGGAAACGTTTGCTTAATATCATTTAGAAAAATGTGTACAGATTGAAAATCAACGAAACCGAACGGTAAAGCTTATAGTGTAATTCAAGTATCGTTCTACGTAGAGTGGATACATGCAATTAACATTGAGAAAATCCAGCGTGAGTCATAATAATTTAAGTGTTCAACGATATGAATTTTCATGAAAATCTGGTTTTGAAAACCAATTTTTTAGTTGATCAGTTGATAATAATTTTTCAACTTGATTATTAATTTTTGAACATAAACTTATAAATAAAATTATATATTAATTACGTCTAATCATCAAGTATGCAAGTTGTACACATTTTTCAATAAAAAAATGTATTTGTTTTTTTCTTACCTGATTGACGATTGATTCACCGTCATCGAACGCCTCTTCGTGATATCCCATGGGCGTCTGGAGTCTTGGGCTTTTTCGTCCTAGAGATCCGCAGTGAGCCCAGGTCTGGTAAGGCGGTGGTGCTTGAGAGTAAGGACGTTCGGGGGGGAAGACAGTGTGAGGAAGAGCAGCAACTGGTCCTCCCGCGGGACGGTAGTTCCCATGAGATACAGGACTCACACTGTTGGAAATTTTCAAATTATATTAATATATATGCAAAAAGAAATATATATCAAGTTATTGGATATATTTATGTCAAATTTAGCATACTTGTTTATTTTTTTAGTTTTATTATTTTATTTTATTTATTTAATATTCACGGATATTAATAGTGTGACGATTGTCTTAATATTTTTTTCAGAAATAATAGTTATTCAACTATTTCATACTGGGCTGCCAATATATTAACAAACATTCTCAAAATACGGTTTGAGCTATTTCAAGAAATAGGAAGGATTATCGCCATTATTCGTTATACATATAAATAAGCACGTGTTGTCTACAGCAAACGAAAGAGAACTCAAACACACGCAACAACACGCACAAAACTAAATTTTTGCTCACTAATTGAATATACAATAAATATTGAGTACTGCTATTTTCAAAATGGTACACAATTAAGGAAATGGCATAAATATTCACGTGTGAATAATTAAGAGCAATAGTTGAAAGTATTGTGAAAAAAATATTTCTATTAAAAACTGAATATTTTTAGACATTAGCAGATTTTAATTATCGATTGATAGATAAGTTATTAATAATAAGTATAGTAATATATATTTAATTTAATATAATTTCAAAATTCTATTTCCAATTTATTTATTTAAAATTTTGATCTAGATATTATTTGACAAAGTCATAGATATGGTCGAAGATACGATACATATATGTACGAGTATGTTGCCTTGCATAATGTATTTCATTTGTGATTTACTAAAAAATATTTTATATTACATGACTAAATGTATTAGTTGTGTATAATGATTAACATATTGATTGTACGAATAATAACGGATAATATATAGTAAGATAAGACATTATTACTCATACTCATCTGTATTGGTAAAGAAAAAAATAACTTTTTTGATATTTTCCCATAACGTGATGATAAAAACAAATATTTTAATACGTAAAAAACATTTGGAGTATATCATACGATAATTTGTTGGTATATAGGTAATTTTAAATGTAATATTAAAGTTTCGTTACATAAATTTATTTTTTAATATACTCGTAACTCAAATCTTTTGAGTATATCGGTTGACGTTTTCTAATACCTTATTTTATAAATTCTGATGCAAAAAGGTTTTTACTTGGAATAAATCATTTAAATAAGTTTATAGTAATTAAATAAAATAGTTTATTCGATATTAATATTTCATCAACTATATTTCCTAATGCAAGTATGAAACTAAAAACAATTTTTACAAAGATTTTTTGTACTGTTTTTGTAAGATCAAACTTTTTTTGCTTTGCTTTTAAATTCCTATACTAAAAGAAGTTATTTGTGTTATTTCACACTTCTTCACTATTTTTTTTATTATGTGATCAATATTGAATAGGCGTGAATAAAATCGTGAAAAAACAATTAAAACTGAACTTCCATTGTACATGTTTATAGAATCTTTGGCATTTAGCTTTATATTATATACCATTTTCAATTAATAGACTGAGTGCCAAATCGAGGTAGTATCAACATTGATCGATATTCACAGAACTGAAATCTGGCTTCAAAATCATTTAAATATTTTACTCGACTTATTTATTCAAATATTTCGACAGGTCCGTATTTATATTCTTATCACACGATGCGGTTTAAAAAATATGGCCAAAGCTTTTTAGTATATGTTTCTATAATGTGGTACAAAGACAAATGTTTAAACAAACGCTGAGATAAATCAGAAATTATACAATAAACGTTGTATTCAAATAATTATAGTTTTCACAATTATTTTAAAAATCAATCTCGGTATTGTTTGTTGAAACATTTTCAACATGACAATAGTATGGCACTACGATCTATTTTTGTTCATAATCAACTGCATGACCACTCATAATAATGTTATATTTCTATCATTCTCCTTTCAGTAATTCACACTCAAAAGTCTGTGACTTTCATGGCGTTATCCACCCATCTTTTCCTGAAGTGGCTACCTAAGTTATTAATTTTAACGAATCAATTAAAAATGACTTTAAACTATAATTCATTTCTCTGCTACCAAGAATTGGCAGTGAATAAAGTCAACAATAACAATAATCTAATTACAACCAATAAAAATTTGGTTACTCATTATCTGAAATTAAAATTGTTAAAACATTTCTATAATGGAGCATACGCACAGTGTTAAGACTGTCTTAATATTCTCTGAGTATTTTTTAACGCTTTACTCTTCTAACATCAAGTTAGTCAACTGATATATAAAATAAATAAACTTACACCAGAGACACCGTTTATTAAATAAATGGGACAAGAGCCCGGCCTGATACAAAGAGAAAAGAAATATAACACAGGAGTATAATTTTTTTTTTCCAGCTACCCGATAGAACAAAGTATTCGCAGATTCTCAAAAGCAGATGCATTTTGACCAATGCACACAGAAAACTAACATATGTAAGAGTATTCAAATATTGAATTCATACTGCTGTAGACATTATTCATAATAAGTAAAAAATATTATATTTTACCTATATAAAATCAAAAATGTTAAATAGAATCTTTTGCATACATTTCCTTTCGTTTTTTTTATGTAACAATATATTCTTTCATTACAAGAAGATTTGCAAAGCATATTTACTTTTAGTAGATCATATTGTAATGGTAATAAATCATATATAGGAACCTTATATTTTTTATTGTTACCTGTATGGAGAATTGGCAACTGGGATATACGGCGGCGGCAGTGGGGAGTAGAGCATCGAAGAACTGCAGCGAGAGGAGCCATTGCTCACTGACTGTGGCATCCTGTTGGTGGATGCATCACTGCAACATAAAACATTTTTTTAAGGAAACGTACAATAGTGATAATATTTTGTACAAAATACGATAAAATAAAAAAAAAATTCTATACAAATATGAAAAAAATGCAAAAGGATGACACAGGATCAAAACAGATGTTTTAAAGGTGAGAATACGATTAAATAAAATGTCCTAAATTCAAATTAGTATATTGCTCGAATAAATTTTTTTCAAATATAGAACATTCGTCAAGTAAATAATTTGAATTTAGAATGATCTTTCACAAATCCTTCCGAACTCAAATTTATCATTTATTTTATGATTTTTTTTAAAAAATATTGATAAAAAAAATATGGGAGTATTGAAATCTTCAAAATGCAGGTTCACAAACTTCACATAAGATACTTAGCACGTATGGTTATTTTTTTATTTTATATATTATGGCAATAGTCGGGGTCACTCCTTGCAATTTTTAGACAAATAAGCAAGTGTATATGCTTGTTAAAATATTTTTATTGTACAATATAAATAATCAAGAGCGTAATCAGGAGATTTATAATAAAATGGTGCGTCGAGCAGACTGAGAGATTTCCAAGAGTGATCAGCTATCTTTTGAAATCATTATTTTTATTGTAAATTACCTATTCAGTGTAGTTCTTACCACGATCAAACAAATTTTAATATTATTTAGTTAATTATCTAATTAATAATAAAACATTTTTAGTTATTGAATTTTGTCGAATAAACAATTTTCATATTGATAATACTTGGTTTTGATTATTAAAATATTTATCATCAAAAACCCGTTATTTTTTTCATTATTAATATGATTTTTTCAAATATTTGCTTAAGCATAGATGAGGTTAAGTATGTATATCAAATAAAATACCTCTTTATCCTAAATATACAGATAATTTAAAAATGCTTAATCACTATTGTCACAATTTTAGTGTCATTCTTTAAAAACTCAAAATATTCCAATAGGGACATCGCTAAATCCACCATTCACTCTAAATAACAAACAACGACTGATTAATACAACCATCATTCAATTAATTTTAAAACACAATATCAATATGCACCTGTTAAAGCATTGTCTTACACTGAAAGGATGTTCGTAGCCTTTATACGGTAGAAAAGGACGTGATACGGTAACTGATAACTCATAATGCTGCAGGTATGGACTTTTGAATAGTAATCAAGGTCACACTAACAATTATAAAAATAATATATAAACAATTATCTCTTTGATTGAATGCTTTAGAGAACAATTATTTATTATAGTATTTGTGTGTGTGTTTTTAAGCGTCCACACAAATGGCACATATACGGGAATATTATGAACATTATTGTAAGCTACTGACCGGTAGCCTCCAACGCGTCGCTTATGAGATAACGGTAGCTCACTTTTTCTTTTTTTAGCTTGCAAAGAAATATAGTTAAATCTTACAATATTATATTCACACATATGTTGTTACTATATATGTGTGAAATTTTATAACTAGTTGCAGTGTAACTCGTCGAATAATTTAAATTTAACAGTTAGCTTTCAAGTTTGTTACAGTTCATGACTTCTGCTTTAAGCAACACCACCCATAAACTTATTTATTGATAATTTAAAAAATAGTGTAAAAACAAGCTTTAAATATCTTAAAAAACACATTCTTTAAAAAAATGGGTTGACATTCTGTGTATTTAAAAAAAAGGGATATTGACAGTAATATTAGTGTCATACTCATATTAAGAGCATTTTCATTTTCTATATTAAAATAACTATCAAAAATATTGTGTGGAATAAAATATATATTCTAAAATTATGGAAAGTGTTCTTTTTAAATATTTAAGAAATTTCTTGGTTCAGTATTCGAAACGCCATACTCTCATGCCATTTATGTATAGCAAATGTTTTGTAAAGTGTGCCTTATAAATAGAAAACACACCACTGGAATAGGATCTATAAACATTTAAAAAACTAATATGGTTTCATCATCATTATAATAATATCATATTGTTTAAAAAGTCATTCGATATTTTCAGGTGGTCTTACGGCGACATGAATTCTTCCCTGAAGGTCGGTGTGCGACATCTTCCAACGTAAGATCCACGGTACAGGTGTTTGCTTGATACACCCCTGCCACAAACGTTACCATTTGTTTCAATATGTTATAGAAAATATTTATATTGATTAATTCGCGTAGAAATTATGTTATTAAATAAAAATATTAGCAAATTATATGAATACTTGGAAATCGTTTATTTTGTTTACCCGTAATTTTTGAAACATTTAAATTCAAAATAATAATGAGATGTCATATAATAGTTAATCTTAATATATAAAATTTTAGCTAGTCTTACAAATAAAATAAAATTTATCAAAATAGCGTACAAAAAAGTGTTTGTATTCCAAAACACCTTTCACGTTGAAGAAACTTGAGACAATAGATTCAGCTATACAGAAAATATATGACAGAAAAGTTAGACCACTTGTATGTTTTAATCTACTTTTATGGAGTATTTTTTGGTAATTAATAATATTTTTTCAATAAAAAACCATGTTATATTCCCATAAAATGAAACAAATTTCGTATGTTTTACCCAGAAGAAATGTTGCTTATACGAACTAAGATTTTATTTACTGTTCTTAATAATAATCGAATTCATTGAATATAACTATCTCAATATAAAAGTAAAATTTCGTACTATCTTATTAAATATGTTTTGTTTCGCATAGTCGAATTAAAATAAGTATTTAAATTTTTATGAATATCGATAATTCTATGCTATAATTTCATCAATGTTTTTTTTTCATACTCAGAACAATTTCTTTTTTCATACATATACTCGTATATTTATAATATAATCTGACATTACATGCATAATATTTTAAATAAAAATAATGCATGAATCTGAAATAACAAAGAAAAACTATACTCCATAAACAAATCTGATAAATATAATTCTCAAGATTTTAATTAATTTTGCAGAATATTCAATTTCTATGAAGAATATTAATATATATTAACAGCTCTCATAACAAGAAATAATGTTAAATAAAAAAATGTGCTTCACCTTAAAAGCGATCAAATGGATTTACTGCAGATGAAATAAATACGAATACTGATTTGTATATATTTTTCAATACACTGTTCTTTTAAAAGTTATTACAATGGTAAGCTGTATGCATTTAGCAAAAGTTTTCAGCAAAGGATCGCAGAATATATGTATTTTTAGCTCTCCGGAGAGAAAAATTGTTATGATAAAAAAAAAAATTTACCAGATAATCGCATATTTTTTATTTATTTTTGTTTGCAAATTTTCGCATCCTGAAACATGTTATTTCAACTGTTTAATAAAAAAATAATTTATGTGTTCGTTAACCCAATAGAACGGATGTATATAAAAATAATATTAATTGCCATCTGGTCAAATTGTATGTAATAATTATAAACTGAATCAAACCAACCAAGTTCATGTGAGGGAAGGAAAATAATATTTTCCAGATAATTATGCATTTATGCCAAGCTAGATTTTAATGCATATAACGCTTATAGATTACCAAACTGCCGACAATAATAAGTATTACGTGAAAATATGTGTAGAAGTATTTTTCTGTCAGATATTTCAAACGTGCAAAGTTAGAAAAAAACATTTGTTGTTAATAAAAGTTTATACCTCCTTTTTATTACGTTTATTCGCAACGAACGAAATACGGCGGTAAATTGAATGTCAGACATAATTGAAATTGTACGAATACTATCTCAATAACGTGTTTTTATTATGAACAATATGCAACATTATTCATTTACAAAAAAACATATTATTCAAAGAACATATGATACGGCTCTTATCACAATTACAATGAGTTTACAGGACGTTAATTGTAATTCATACTCGACAGTAATTGTATCAGTTAATACTGTCGAATACATTATACTATTTTCTGATCAAGCTTTTAATTTTTATAAATAGTAAATAAACAAAGACTATCGTGGAGCATTTAGTTGTTTAGTGTAAATGTTTAATTGCGTTTTATTTGTAAAAAGATATAGTGAAGAATTTCACCGCTGAATGACGAGCTTGATGTGATTGCCAGCGTTTCGGAAGAGGTTTTGTGCATCCTCGTGACGAAGGTCTCTGGAGTCGTAGTCGTCAATCTTAGTGATGATATCTCCGCGGATCAGTTCACGCTGGGCGGGCGTTCCAGCGTTTACCTGAAAATGTGTTCAATCCTTTCTTTATCAATGATGCATAAAATGACACAGATACAGTTCAAGTTATGTTATATATTATTTTATTTAATACTACAATACAACTTCTTTGTGTACTTATATTCTGAATACTGTCTTTATTATTTTTGAGTATATATATTAAAATGGTTTAAAAATATTTGTTATTTTTATAATACGCATTGGCGGAAGTGCTATAAAATCATAGTATGAGGCCCCAGTTTGCTAGAACGGCTAAAATCACTAAATACTTCATATTACTAATACATAGAGCATATGACATATTTGGACGGTTTTCATTTTTTTCGTCATAAAAATATATTGATTGACTTAAAACAATATCATTTTAGCCATGTTGCTTTTTTTCAGATGTCGCTACTGAACTGAAGATTTTTTTTGTAGTTTTCCATGAGGGCTCAAAAATTAGAGCTTCCCTACTATTAGTATAGAGACATTCCAATAGACTTTAAAAAGTGTTGAAATAGTCGTTAAATTACATGCTGCCTGCCATTCTCTGGGCTCAATTATCTAAATTATTATATATGAACTTGAAAATACGCATCAGAAATAAAGCTCTACTTTATTACCATATTTATCAAGCCACCGTGAGCACCCATATGTTAAATATATACGAGCTATAGCCTGACGTATCTAAAATAACGTGCAATGAAACCCAGCCAATTTATTACCCTGTGGCACAGTTTTTTTCTACTCGAATTTAAAAAAATTATCATTTGAGGCTAGTTTTCTCGTACATCTAGTTTTTCATATACTCATAACACCAATACGTATAATTTTCTTCTTGTAAAACTTTTATGTATAATTAAAACGCCATCCTACCGAATAAATTAAAAGTTTTTTCTCTGTGATAATAAAAAATATACGTAAGAAAACACTCCGATAGCGAAAGATATATTTAAAACGGCAGACACATGCTTGGCCGGAACGTATTATTATTATGTCTGAGCCTAAAAAAATCGGTTGTCAATTTTTTTTCTTCGAATATTATTTGTCTGCCAAATTACTTAAAATAATAATTGTATCGCTCTATCAGTTAGCAAATACGATATTCATAATACTCGTGAAAAACTATTCTTTTGTGCTATGCATTTTATGTTTTTTTGCCAAAAAAAAAATGCCTAACTTCATTAATTTTTTTTTGAAACCTAATTAAAAAGTGTATTCTTTTGAATGTATGCGAGTAAATTTTCTGTAATACTTTATTATTTATGTAGTATTTATTTTATCCAATGATTTGTACAATTTTTGGTACTCGTATACCACAAAAAGTGAAATATAAAAGGAATTAGGTTTAACTAAAGCAGGGCTGTGCAAATGCTAGCCCATCCCAAAATTCTATCCGGCTCGCAAAGCATTTTATAAACTATGTACTTTAATTTTCGAAATATCTATTTATATATGTAGTAAAAAAAACATTTTCAGTTGGTTTTGTGATCGTATTTTATCAAATATTATTTTTTTAATTGCACAATAAATACACGTTTTAGTTTAAAAATATTTATTTTCATTTTTTTAATGTGGCCCGCGGTCAAATTTTTATCAGCAATATGGCTCAACAGCGAAAAGATATGCCCGCCCCTGAACCAAAGTAATCGTACAATTTTACTTAATAAAGATTGTTTTCTTCTTCTACTACAATTATCCAAAAGTGCGACTTCATGAATTTACTTGCATTTTTAAAACGAGTTAAATAATTGATACCCTCAATTTATTTCTCTAGTAGTTTAAAACGATAGTTTAATATTTAAACTATTTATCCGTATATATATATTAATTTTTAAATATAGGTTATGTAAGCACTTGTCACCATGCTGAATATTAAACTTAAACGAACGAATTAAAAATAACATTCTTAGCAGTAAATTAACCTCTCTCAAGTTTGGAGTATTACTCGAAACCTAACTAAACAGAAATAATGTGACACATCTACTTGTTTGTATTGGAACTTTTCCAACCGATTTTTTGATTCGATAAACATTTGAAGAAATATGCAGCTTCGTGAGTATATCGAAATCTTTCGGCCAATAAAACTGACGCGTATCTCATATATTTCTATAAAATTTGCATGAACCATTTTTATTCTTTGATTTTTATTAGGTGAAATGAGGCTATAGCAGTTAACAATCTGAAGATGGATCTTTTACGATGTTACCAAAGGTTATGGACTCTAAAAAAATACAGTTGTCATATATTTAATTTATTTTCTTCAATGATTAATATTTTTTTAAACTCTTTGATTAATATAAGATTTTTGATATCTAAAAATGTTAAAAATCAAACACAACAGTTTGAAAAATATTGTGTTGTGCACCGTTGTAAGAATGATTTCTTTCGTTCATCCTTCACTACATCCATTACTAAAGCACTGGAAAGTCCTTTATATACTCCCCCAGAACTAACAATATGTGGTATAGGATAATCACTCCATCTAGGTCCAAGTATTATCGGTGAACAATAAGACTAACTAGACTGATGGTCAAAGAGAAACCAGTTTAGTTAATATTCTAATATGTGGGTCTCTAAAATTTTTAGCCTAAGAGCCATACTGATTCCTCCACTAAGTCCAGAGGGCCAAAACTTAGCTAGCTCATTATACCAACATATTATAGTTTTGAATTACGTGCATATCCGAATCGGTGGTGCTCATGTGTCGGTGTTGGCCCGCGGACAATAACTTGGAGACCTCTGTTCTAATATATAACTGAAATATTATTGTATTTAAATTATTAAATAATTAACTAATTAACAAGGTCTACGTAATTGAATAATTGTATACATTACTGTAAAAATGATGTCACTAGGTAAAAAAATGTTTTAAACTTATGTGA